>JAOSBM010000205.1:2997644-3008154 GCA_027568955.1 Erythroxylum tenue
ATGACAGAGATATTAATTTATATTACGTAGCTGATTAAATTTACAAAATACAAAGACAAATATCTCTATAATAATATTTATTTTACTTTAAATAATTTATAGAGTAAGTTAATGAATCAAACATTAGTTAATTAAAGAAAATTTATTAATTAATAAATTTTGATTAGATAATTATATAAATTTAAATTTAAACGAAACTTAACAAAGAATTGCTTAAATAGCAAATTCTTGATAAATACTCTAACACAATTTTTTATTAAAATGAATACATAAAAATTAATAAAATTGCTATTTAAATTTTATATTGTTGAACTTATCTAATTAAGCATCATTTTTTTTTTACAAAAGGAAGCATCACATTATAACTAAAAGGGTTAATTAAAAAAATATTAAAATTTGGTCAATTTTGTAATTATAGCTCAAATTTTAAAAGTAACAATAAAATGTTCAAACTTTTATTTTTTTAATTATAACTTGACGTAAGTGACTGTTATTTTTGTTGATATGGTAATGTCATATATCCAGGAACACTAATTAATAAGAGACGTCAGCAATGGTTAAGATTAAAAATTATGAGTAATTAAACAAAGTCGTTTAATCACTTTAGTAGATTACATCGTTATATTCAAATGATCTAACCCCTTTTGTTTCAGTGACAATAAAATGCTCAAATTTGCAATTCTTTTCATCGTAAAACACAGCCCAAAAAGAAACATTATTGTTCGTTCTGATATGTCGATTGCTTTCCCTGTTCTTGCTCTGAAGTTAACATGAAATCCATCTCCACTGTCTTTGGGAATCTAAGGTTTCCATATCCTATTTTTACTTGGCCACTAACAACACCAACATGGTCTGGCTTCTTTTTGTCTCTATTCTTTAGATCTATTATCAATACCTCATATCCTGGTAATAGTAGAAATTTTCACCTAATAACCAAAACATCATTCTTCAGCAATCGCTTGCTATTTCTGCATCCAATAAAGCCTTAAAAATCCCCAAAACCATAAACCTCTATTACATAATTTTTGGGATTGAGTCAACTTCTAAGTTACGTAACTGCAGGAAAAACTACGTTAAACTATAGTGGAGACCAAAGGAAATGCACGGGGAGGTGTAGTTAGACAGGCCTCTGAAGAATGACAAAGATGACATGTCCTTGCAACCGATAAGATTAAACGACGGCTGCGTAACAAAGAAACAATGGTGTCTACGTCTGAAAGGAGGGATTGACAGATGAATTTAGGGATTTAATCTTGTTGAAACGATGTCGTTTAGTTATATTATAAAACGACGTCATTTTGTTAATCTATGTCATTTCTGTTAATTAAGGCTGACGTGTCTTATTAATTAGAGTTCATAGACACGTGACACTGTCATGCCAACAAAGATAATTCAGACACTAATGTTAGGCTAGAATTGAAAAAATTGAAAGTTTGAACATTTCAATGTCACTTTTAAAGTTCGGGTTATAATTATAAAATTGACTAAAATTTGAGATTTTTTTTTATAATTAACCATAACTAAAATTATAAAGATTAGAAAGGAAAAGTTGTTTGATAAACATTTTAGAGCGCTTTTTTCAAGTTTAACAGAAAATAATTTAAGATTTATATAATGTTTTGAAAATTGAATCGAAAGTTAAATCGGTAAAACAAAAGTTTAGCGTTTAAAAGCTTCAATTGGTATTAGATCGTCATAAAATTAGTGTAAGATTGAATAAAATAAGATTACAGGAGACTACCTTACTCTAAAATTTAATTAAAAAAATGACTGTTAAATAAAAATTAATTAGTTTATTTTATTTTATAAAAATTGATTAGTTTACAAAAATCGATCGATTATTAAACTGATCGATCTTAAATAGCAAAAGTTATTAAAGTAAATTAAACAAAAAAAGTTAAAAATTAAATCAAAAAATTGGTTAATTCATTAAACTATATGAACGGTTTTTTAATCATAACATAATATAACATTCACGCACATATATATCTCTATATATATATATATATATATATATATGAAAAAATTGAGCATATTATTGTTATAATGCTAAGATAAAACCTTACTTAAACGACGTCGCGGTTTAACCAGAACGCAGTCTTCCTGTCACGACGTGTCGTTGGATGCATTGAGGCGTGCTTAGAAGAAAGAAGAAGATCCCAACAGAGAAGAAAAGGAAGAGAGACACAGAGAGAGGGAGAGAGAGGAACAAAAGGTCGGGCTTTTCTCTCTCCTCCGTAAGGGCAGAGGTATCGAGCCACGGAGAAAGATTAGAGCTCTATCAAAACTCATTCTTTTTGCATTTACTCTGCGTAAGATTTTGAAATCTCAAATCCCTTTTTTTTTCTCCTCTTCTTGTTTCTTTTTTTCAATTCTCATTTCTACTCCTTGGAAATTCTGAAATCCTGTATTTTGTCTGCGTTTACTTTGGTCTGTAGCGGAAAAGGGTTGCTTTTGTTCTACTTCTCTTCTCTTTCCTCTCCCTTGAAAGCTCAGTGTCCCTCACTCTTATCAAGGGCTTTGGATGCTCACCTTTTGGGATATTAGTTTGAATTGGTCGGCATTTCTTTGCGGGCGTAGATAAAGTTTGCCTTTTGGAAATTAGTTTCTTCAGGTATTTAGTGTCTTAAAATTATTTGGTTTTAGGGTTTTGTGACGGTAGTTTTGCGTTTGCATATATGTTGAGGTTTATGAGGATTGACAGATTTTAGAGTCTGTGTATTAGAAGCTCTGAAAGGTTGAATTTTGGTAGGTTGAGGTGATTTACATACTTGTGCTTACTGCTTGAACACTGAAATCAGAGTGATAGCCATGTCCGGTAACAATAACCAACCCAAAGGACTTGGCCAATCCTCATCACCATTTGGAAATGTGGGGATGGTCAACCCGTCAATGCCCACAAATCCAACATTTTCACAGGCACAACTAGGTAGTGGATTTCAGGGTCAGTTCCAGCTGTCCCAAGCACAGGTCAATGCACAAGCGCAGTTGAAAGCACAGCAGGCACACGCACAAGCACAAGCGGCTCATGCGGCACAAGTTCAAGCAGCACACGCACAAGCACAAGCACAAGCGGCTCATGCTGCACAAGTTCAAGCAGCACACGCACAATATCAGGCACAGTTACATGCTCAAGGTTTTTCTCTTGGCCAAGCTCAGAGTGCAGGATTAGGGAACTTGGGTTCATCTCCTCCTCCTTTTTCAACTCCGGGTAGTGCAAGTGCAAAGAGGTTTGCTCAAAAGCCCCCGGTGCGGCCTCCTGGTATTCCTATGGGAAACATGGTTTCTCCATTAAAAGCTATGGAACTCAATGCTGCTCGTAAAAAGAAGCAAAAACTTCCTGAGAGGCAGCTACAGGAAAGAGTGGCCGCAATTCTGCCGGAGTCCTCTCTGTACACACAACTGCTTGAGTTTGAGTCTCGTGTGGATGCTGCACTAGCGAGAAAGAAGGTTGACATCCAGGAGGCCCTTAAAAACCCTCCTAGCCTGCAGAAAACTCTTCGAATTTATATTTTTAACACTTTTGCAAACCAGATTAAAACCATCCCCTCTAAGCCCAATGCTGAACCACCAACTTGGACGCTAAAAATTGTTGGGAGAATTTTGGAGGATGGTGTAGATCCTGATCAACCTGGAGCTGTTCAAAAATATAACCCATTGTATCCAAAGTTCTCATCTTTTTTCAAGAGAGTGACCATCTCGTTGGATCAGAGATTATATCCTGACAATCATGTTATTGTATGGGATCAAGCTCGATCGCCTGCACCTCATGAGGGTTTTGAGGTTAAGAGGAATGGGGATAAGGAGTTTACTGTGAGCATACGGTTGGAAATGAATTATGTGCCTGAGAAATTCAAACTTTCCCCAGCTTTGATGGAAGTTCTTGGAATTGAGGTTGATACACGTCCAAGAATAATAGCTGCAATCTGGCATTATGTGAAGGCTAGGAAGCTGCAGAACCCAGACGATCCTTCTTTCTTTAATTGTGATGCACCTCTTCAGAAGGTATTTGGGGAAGCAAAAATGAAGTTTACAATGGTTTCACAAAGGATATCACCTCATTTATTTCCACCACAACCAGTTCTCTTGGAGCATAAGATTAAACTTTCTGGGAATAGTCCAGCGGGAACAGCTTGTTATGATGTGATGGTGGACGTGCCCTTTCCGATACAGAGGGAATTGTCTGCTTTATTGGGGAATGCAGAAAAGAGCAAAGAGATTGATACTTGTGATGAAGCAATATGTAGTGCAATAAGAAAAATTCATGAACATAGGAGAAGGCGAGCATTCTTTTTGGGATTTAGTCAATCACCTGTTGAATTTATTAATGCTTTGATTGAATCTCAAAGCAGGGATTTGAAACTTGTTGCTGGAGAAGCTAGTAGAAGCGCGGAGAAAGAGCGACGTTCAGATTTCTTCAACCAACCCTGGTTAGTCCGTTGCAACTTCTGACTTTTTATTGTTATATCAGATCGTTTATTTTCCATAGAGGAATACCATATCTTTCACTGGTTCATTACACTATATTTGGGTTCATGCTTGGATTTTAGTATGAAGTGACATGTTCAATATGGTAGCCCCTCTGGACAATGTTAATGCAGGATGAATAATAGTAGCTTTTATGCTTCATAATTTGAGTGGCCGCAGTTGTATTTGCATTTTTTGTCGTTTCGACATTATAGGCTGCTAAAAAGTTACTTGGCCTGAAATAGAAGAACATGAAGGGAAAGAACATTCTCCCCCTCCCCCTTAACTTTATTTGTTTTAATGACATTCTTTTTAATTGGTACAAGAAATACCAAACTCTTATGTGGTTTCTTACGATGATTGAAACAGGGTTGAAGATGCTGTTATTCGGTACTTAAACCGGAAGCCGGCTGTAGGAGGTGATGCTTCTGGAAGCACTTGAGTTGGGGAGTTGTTGACAATGGTTAATCATAGTAACCATCTGTAAATTTGGGGGATTCTACATTGCTGGCTAGAGTATTATTACAACAAACAACCACTAACCATTTTACATGTAATGGCCATGCTTGATGCAGGAGGAATGTTGTTTTTCTTGTAAAACAACTTAAGACTTGTTGTAACTTGTTAGGAATACATGTCCTTGGTACTTCTGGCATGTTAATTGGGAAAGAACCAGATACTAATACCATAGTGTTTTTTGTTTTGTTAGCTTTGCGGCGGCGAAAATCGAATCGAACGACCCGTCACTTGATTTTTCGTAGCTGACTTGCTAAATAACCTTGAGAGATTAGGTGATAACCTTTCTATTAGCATATGCTTTCTGAACAATTAGTTTCTAAAACTGTAAAGCCTGAGGTCACTATCTTCCATCCCCACATGTTTTTGGATCAAATCTACAGATTAACCAACGTTGACTTCTTAAATTTATATGTTACCACCTTCCTAGAAATTTAATCAAGCATGCATTGAGTCATTAGATTAATCACCTGGCTAGTTGCCAAATGTTTAACTATTTCCTCTTTCGAACCAAAACTCTCAACCCACCTGCCATGTGAGCTGTCAAGAGTGGCACAAACACCGGCTTACTTGAACTAACAGGTTGGAGTTCGAACTTCTCGAGTATGGAAGCCACCACATACTTCATTTGAATAAAAGCCATCTTCTTCCCCAGACACACTCTGGGCCCTGCCTGAAAAATTGGGAACTTGTAAGGACATACCTTCCTTATTACTCTTCTTTTGTCATGTCGGAGAAACCATCTTTCCGGTTTGAACTCTGACCAATCCTTTCCCCAAAGTGCCTCCGTTCTTCCCATTCCGTATGGGAAGTAAGTCACTCTATCTCCTGACCGGACTGCTGTCTTGTCAGGCAATGTATCGTCAGTCATGGCATGCTTCGAGTCCCAGACTACTGGTGGGTATAGTCTCATTGACTCACGGAGACATGCCTCCAGAAAAACTAAGTCTGCTAATGACTCGTAATCCACCATTCTTTCAATGACATGTTTTGCCTCTTTCACCACCTCTCTCTGCGCATTGGGGTGACGGGAAAGCAACCAGAACAGCCATGTCATTGCTGCTGAGGTCGTGTCTTTCCCTGCCATTATGAAGTTGATGACCATGTCTCTGATGATCACCTCCTTATGGCCAGCCAATATCAGCCTGGAAAGGAAATCTTCACTGTTATGGTTATGTCCTCCTTCAATTATCTTCTTCTTGTTCGCAACTATCTCAGAAACATAACTATGAATTTGTTCAACAGCATCCTTGAGCTTTCGCTCTGATCCGATCCCAAGCCATCTCTTAATCTTCCAGGCTATGAACACAGATGCAGCTCCTCGTTTTGCGCATATCTCTGACGCCATGTCAAAAGCTTTGGCAAGATCAGCGACCGGTAACGAAGGATCCAAAGAACATGGATCAGTCCCCAGAGAAACCTTGCATATTATCTTAAACGCAAGCCTTCTAAGCAACTCCTGCAAGTCCACGACATCTCCTGTTTCTGCCAGCAGCTCCAACACAGGCAACAACTGTTTTCCCACTTCCTCCTTCAACGTCAGCATGAAGTACTCTCGGATGGACTTGGCCGTGAACTCATGGCTGGCCAACTTGCGTTGTGCGCGCCAAAGCTCCCCATCCACGTTGAATATGCCATAGCCAAGAAGGTCACCAAGAACCTCAGTGAAAGGCTTTCCCTTGGGAAAGTTATTGAAGTTTGTTTTGAGCATGTACTCCACATTTTCAGGGTTAGCCGTCACAATGGTTCGACGTGCACCAAGCCGGTGTACAACAATGGTGTTGGTTGCTGATTCTTTTAGCATTTGAGTGTACCAATCTAAGAGGCGTGCTCGGTTCTGATAGTAAGAAATCAAGCATCCAATTACAGGATAACTCGGCGGCTTGTGACCTGACGAGAATCTGGGAAGTTGTGGAAATGTGGAAAGAACTGCAACGACAAGATAAAGAAGTAAGACGCTTAACAGAAGGAAACACAGTAGAAGAAGATTGAGAGTGATCAGAGAAGATGTGAAACTTGCCATTGCAGTTAATTTAAGTGATGAAGGTGGTCAGCACATGATGCATAGCGTAATCGGTATATAAATAAGCTCATCCGACTATAAAATATTCAACCTTAATTTTCTTTTCTTTCTTAAGAAAAGTAACCCCAATACACAAATAATTATTACTCGTCAAGTGGCCCTATTTGTAGGGATCAGATATCTTGTTTCGATGTTTTATTAAATCTCATCCACATATTTATGTAGATTTTTACATAAATTTATGAATAAATCTCATCCACATATTTATATAAATCCTGGTCCACATAAAAGTATGGATAAGATTTAATATAATAAAGTTGTAACAGAACAACTGGATTTAATGTGTGTATGTAAGGATTGAATTTTTGCATTTGGTGGTTATGGGCCACAATCATGGAGGTAACATGTATTGTTTGCATCCGATGATATAAAAATCCGATCAGAAATTAAATCGAAAAAATAAGTAATTTAAGGTTTAAAATATTTAATTAATATTAGATTATCATAAAATCATTTAAAATTGAATAAATTTGAAGAATTTGAAAATGATCAAAAAAAATGTCCTTACTTATAAAGAAATTTAAAGTTCAATTAAAAAAAAGATTATTAAATAAAAGTTAATTGGATTAATTTAGTTTATAAAAACTGATTAATTAATTAATAATCTGATTGTTTTTTAACAACAAAGATTATTAAATTAAATCAAAACAAAAGGTTGAAATCAAACAAAAAAAAATGGTCAATTTAAAATTTTAACTATTGAATTGGTTGAACTGATTCAATTTTTATTGTTAGAGTAGATTAGGAAGTAGTGTAACTTGGACCAAATCTTCTGTTTTCATAAATCAATCCTTACCTTATTTTATTAAATCTCATGTACATATTTACCGTGAGACCTAAATGATTATATAAATACAAAAGGTCTCATCTAGTGTAACTCTTGCTACCAACTTTTCCAAGTCAACGATCAGAATTGCCGTTAGTAAAGTTGCAATCATGAATGGTAATCCAACCCAAATCCGCTTAATGTTTGTTATGAGTAGTACTAATTTAGCTCAAAATTCAATTGAAGTCACATTACACTGTTAAAGTTTAGTTTTTAAAATGTATAGATCAAAATAACATTAATATGGTCAATTATATCAAAATCACATTGTTTTAATCATAAGATTTCAAACTTCTGAACTTTTGATCGAATAATAGGTTAGTCCCTAAACTCTAAGTCCAACTCAAAACTTAATTTGTTGATTTTCAAATCAGATTAGGTCAGATTGAGTCGTGTCGAATTTTTTTATCACGTCTAATGGCAACTCGTCCCAATCTTGAAAATAATAATTTATTAAGAATATAAATATATCAAAATTATATCATTTTAATGATAAAAGTCGAGACTTTAAATTTTCAAATTTTCGATTGAATTTTAAGGCAATTCTTATACATGATTTTAACTCGAGACCTAATCAATTAAATTTTGATCCGTTGACTTTAAAATTAAATCAGATCGAATTGAGTTAGACTGAATTTTTTATCGTGTCTAATTTCAAAGCATCTTAATCTTAAAATGACAATTAGTTAAGAATAAAAATACACTAAAAGTTTAAAAATTAATATATACATATAGTAACATATGCGATTTTTACCTAATCATGTATATTCCAAATTTCCAATACTCCCGACCAGCTGGCTAGTCTGCTTCCTAATACATGAATCTACGCGTTTTGTTATGTTTATACGAGACAATCGCAAGTAGCAGATTGAACATGTGGGGTTGCTTAGTAGGAAGAAGTAAATCATAGAAAGAATAACCCTTTGGGAAGTAGTAATTAATGTGCATCCTATACTTTAACCGAATTGAATTAACTGGCGAAACATCGTGTTAGACCCAGAAGATTTTGCGTGACAGTACACATACATGCATAGAGGCTTTATTGACGGGTTGGACAGCCTCTTCTCGTTAGGGTATTCTAATTCTGTTCCTTTTAATCTGGTTCACGTATTTATATATGTGAATGAGATTTTTGATAATCAACTGATTGCATTAGTTGATAGCTGATTTGATTAGCGAATTGTATTAGCTATTTGTCATTTGATGTTTGATAAAATTAGTTATTTAGTATTAACTGCTTATGTGTAAAATGATTTATGAGGACATGACTTTAAAAAATTTTTAAGGGTATGAATATTATATATCTTAATATTTCGTTGAATATTCTTGTAGAAATTTAGATTTCTGATATTTAATTCTATAAAAATTAAGTTTATAATCCTCAAAATATAGATTAATAATGCAAAACATTATAACAATATCATAAGTATATATTATTGAACTTTAAAAAAATTTGTGTCACTTTCAAAAGTTCAATATTTCATTTATCAAAGTTGAAGTAAAGGAGAAAAGTGAGTCATGCATTACTGTAGATGACTCTAGGGACTTATTAAATGATAGTCACGGGGTGACTTAATTCGTTGCCCCGTGCATGAGTGAGACAAATTAGAGAAATGAGACCAGATCAGAGCGTAAAAAAGACATCGCATAAAGAATAGAGAGTGAAAGGCGTTATAGGAAAGGTTAATCAGCTGTTGTGTAAACGCTGTTTATAAGCAGCTTCTATAAAATAATAAAATTAACTGGTTGGGTTGAATAATTCAACAATTAAACAGGACCAATAACTAATTGACTTTATCAATCAGCTCATTTTGGCCGATCAGCTATTTTTTAGCTGATCAGCCAATATCTAAATATGTCCTTAATAAAATAAAATTATATCTGATTAATTGAAAGAGAGAACCTAATCTTTTTTTATTGATATAATCATTTCATGTTCTTTATTATTAAAAAGGTACACACATATAAATGTCTTGAATAAAATTTAACTGAGAACTGGTCCCATTATACGTTCTTTATTATTAAAAGAAAATACGCACGTGCGAAAATCAAAGATATGATGAGCGGACCAGTCTTGGTCTTTCTTTTTCCCAGTTGTCATTTTTGTCCGAAAAGCAACATGTGGATGTGAATGGAGGAGATGGTCCGTACCAACTCCGATGTATATGCATACACGTTATGACTTCCATCTACCGTCCCTTTATACATCCAACCCCCACCTTATCATTGAACATTAAGATAAATTGGAACCAATACAAAAACAATAAATTTTCCAACAACCAATCCAATGGAGATTTTTAAATTTCTTTTTAATTTAGTGTCAAAATTGGGAACAGATCTTCAATTCTAAAGATATGTTTGTTAGACCAATGGTGGTTGACAAATTAAATCCTACTTATGTTTTGATAATAATAAAATATATAGAATTAGTTAAGAAATTATTTCAGGTCAAGACAACATTAATCCTTGATGAGCAAGATATAAATCATTGTGAAAATAATCTTCTATGATCAAGAGAAGATAAACAATGTTCAAAAGATAATTGTCGTGAAGATTATAATCAAAGATATGTATCCCAACAATTAAAGATCAAGATTATCTGAATATATCCGTTGAAG
>JAOSBM010000205.1:3008254-3034960 GCA_027568955.1 Erythroxylum tenue
GTCTTAGCACCGAACCTCTATAAAAACAGTGTTTGTTTTTCTTCCCTACTCTTTACATCTAATTTTGTTTAAATTGTATTGTGTGTATTAATTCTGTGTTTTTTGTAGAGCTTTACGAAAAAGATTAAAGATCTATTCAACCCCCCTTCTAGATCGCTTACAATGTTCCCTTTTGTTCAACTGTCAGCAAGGTTTTAAAATTTGGAGATTTTATTGGTCACCAACCGTCACCGGTCAAATTGGTGTGACGTCATAATTACATAATAATTATATTTAATTATATATAATATTAATAATATTAAAAATAGAAAAATATACCAAATAATATAAATTTTTATACTTCTATTAGATTTCTAAAGAAAAGGTGAGTTTTACTTTTGAAAGAATCAAAAAACGCATCAACGTTTTAGAAAGAAAAAAAGCAAAATAAAAAAATAAAATAAAAATTCATTGAATTAGTGGGCAACCGATTCAACCAGTCCTGATTTAACCGATCAATTAACTGGTTCTCACCGATTCGCACTAGTTCAATTAGGGACTAATTTTTAGAGATCTCTCGAACCGGATAGCCTACCGATTACTGGTCGAGCCGATCAAACCGACCGATCCGTTCCGGATTTCAAAACTATGATCGTCGGCATTGGATAGTTGAAATCAAAGGAAAATTGGGAGGAACAGGATAAGGGGACACAGAAGATCTATTCCCGTCAAAATTTTAATTAATTAATTAATTTTTAAAATTTAATTATTCCCATTAATGTAACTAATAAATAAACATTCGGTGGACAAGGTACATAAACAAAACAACAAAATTTAAAAAGTTAAAAATTTTAATTTTTTTAAAAGTTATACATTATTTAATTATTATAAAAATAAAAATATTATTGCAAAAAGACAAAACACCAACCACACTTTGATGTGAAAAATTTAAATTAATAAAAGGATTGTATCTTGTTCACATATCATATAATTATATATTTATTGATCTCTTATGGTTATTTTAATTCTTTCAATAGTGTTCTTGGACCAACTTGGCATTATTAAATGAAAAGCAAATCCATTGAAGCAGGTACTAAATTTCATTGATGTTGAAGTATGAACTCGAGTGTTCAGACTTAATAATCATAACTAATCAAAGATTAGAAGACATTTGACCTTTTGAGAGGATAAAGTATGGATTATTTTTAAGTATCTTCAAGTTGCATTTCATTTCAACCTAGTACAAAGACAAGGAGCATAACAAGCCCCCGAAGGGGCAGTCGAGTTAGTGAAATGAAAAATATAGAATCAAAAGATCCTGTGTTCAAATCCCCCTACTTACGCTTTCTCGATTAAGCCTGTCGTACAGAGCTTGCTTAGTGCAGAGTATCCAGTTGGTATGATTTGCAAGCTATTGTATCAATCCGGAGATTTACTCAATACGTATCTAAATAATAACAACCACGGTTTCTTCTGTTTTCAAAAATAAAAAATAAAAAAGAGCATACCAAACTAACCTCACATATCCATTTCAATAATCAGTAGACTTCATAATTATCAACCACATACTACCACAAACTTTGAAGATAGTTGGTGTGGAGATTTGAACATCTATCCAGAAAGTTAGTGAAAGCTACATTTGTTTGCCAGGGAAAGAAACTAAAAGTTCAAACAGTTCAGTGAAAGAGTTACCGAGCTTTGACGCCATTTGAGATCGAACTAAATACGTACCCCTTACATATTTGAGTGACCGAGACGGACTTGAACTCGGTGCCATGAAGTGTTCAGAATCCCTCTCAAGTTCCAGATATCTTCAACACGCTCCGGTTGGACGTTTGCTGCTGAATCCACCTGTACATGATGAGGAGAAGAAATATCATGAGTTGGGTAATCATAGCTTTGATAACAAGCATATATGGGATTGCATCTGATTTCAATGCCAATAACCTAGTTATATCATGAAAAAAGTTTCTAACACGTATTTATCGAGCCAGTGCTAAGTAGTTAGGAACAGGTATAACAAGTTCTTCTACTCTGTATCCATCAATCTAGTTAATTTGTTTCCATTATATTGTCATTAGCTGGCAATTCCTTGAGATCTTCAGATTGCATGCATAAAGAGGAGGAGCTCATAGTCTGTAACAACCATTGGTGCATCTGGTTATTCTAAGTGCATAAAACTATGATGGACGGATGACACTTACTGCTTTTGCCGCAATTTCCGTGCTTTTTGAGAGTTCGACTGTGACCTCAAACAGCACCCAAGCCCATCTGTCACTACTGATATCATCTGCAATGTATGGAAGACCAGGTTTTTGGTATCTGGAGGCTTCCACCCAGGTTTTGCCACCATCAACAGACACATCTACTCTCTCAATTCCTCGTCCACCTCCTGATGCTGCATATCCACTAACTTTAACCTGCAGAGTAAATTGAAAGGAAAAGATTAAAATGGTTCTATGTCTAATCAATCACCAAAAACACCTACAGGATTTGAGGGGTATTGTGTTCAATTCCAATAAGAGAACTATAAAACATCACCATTGATCAATGAAATAATCGATGGATGATGACAACTTGTGAACATGAAGATCTACAAGAATATAATGATTCAAAATATGACAAAATTTTGAATATGATCCAAGAGATGAATATATGTATATGTGTACGTGGACGTGAAACAAAATTTACAACGGCAACAGCTAACCTTTCCAGGCTTTACTGAAGCTAGATCCTCTAAAGAACAAATGGCACACTGTCAAGCAGAGAATGAATAAAAAAACCTCGTTTGAAAAGAAAATCAAATGAACGTGAAAACCGGAAAACGTTCTTATAAGGCCTAGAGGAAATACCTGGACTGGGAAATCCATCTGTGGCTTCCTAGTGGACCAATTGATGTTATCCCAATTCACTGATGGAGGAAACATCTTGTAATCTTTTTGCATAAAGAATCCCTAAAAGCAAATTCTAACATATGATGATTGGAACGGACAAACTATTTTAAAGTTAATTTAACATAAGGCATATCATTTTTCAACCTGGCATTCTTCTGCAGTTATGTTAATATGATCCAACCATTTGACAGAACGGGCACCGATAACACCTGGGACAACCACCCTTAATGGATAACCGTGGTCCCTGTTTAGAGGCTTTGGCAAAGGTAGAAAGACAGAAGTTAATTTTTGACAGTGAATAGAAACAGCAGATTCAGTTGTATATGTTAGACACAACCAGCAGACGACATTCTGACAAAACCAAATCAGAACAAGTGCAGAAAACAAGCATCCTTAAATTTTTTTGACATTTGAGAAATTCACAACTTTTGACAAGCAGTACAACTTTCATGATTTCAGTTTCTTCGTTCAAATATCCTGAAATGTGTATGCCATGAAACAGAATAACAAACATCTCATGTCCTACGGAGAGATGAAATAATAATAAGACTAAGAATAGTAGTCACAAAATGTCCAGAAACCACATTGAGTTCTGAGTATAGACACTAATCATTCACAAGTAAGCGAAAGGCTCACAAAATCCTGTCCCTAAGAAGTGAAACTCCAAAGGAAAAGGAAGAAGGCAGAAGCGCTTTTCTGGATGGCCATAGTCTAAATGTTGAAAAACAAAAAAGAACATTGTTTTCCTTGTAGAATGTGTGCAAGAGGTAGCAAATGGAACTTGTTTGAACAGAAAAAAATGATCTCCATCATGAAATAATTTAGTAAACGGTAAGAAAAATAAACCTACTAAAGATCAAATTCACAGAAGCAACATCATTAACCTATCCATTCAAAAGATAAAAAATCAGCACTTACTAACCTCTCCATTCATCTCATATGCAAGCAAAACATCAGAATTAGGGTTTGTGGCCTGACTAAGAGGAATTGATGCCTTGTAGGGTCCTCCATTCTCTTCCTACGCATACCAATATTCATAGTAAGAAACATATGCACAAACAATTCCAACCACAGAGGTACACCAAACAAATAAACAAGTTTCCAAGGACTATTCAAGAAATGTCAGATTTAATACCTTACACTTGTCGATGCTAACAAATTCAACATGTTTTCCACCTGCTCTTGTGGTGCTTGTCAATTTGGAAATGCCAACAAGTTCAAGAACATCAGCCAATTTGGCACCACCCCAAACAGCTGAAAGGTACTCAAATAATTAGAAATGTAATATGTGAGCTCTTCCTGAAAAGATAAGGATCAATTGGTGTTCAATCATTAAAAACACCTAATAGATTACTGTTTATTGCTTTACTTATGTCTGCAATTTTATTTTTCCAAGTATCAACAATATATAGTTAGCAAATTGGACGTAAAGTCCAAACCTAAACCAGTTTAAGATAGTTGATCTTTCCACATAAAGCATCTATGTGAACCATACCAAAAGAATAAGTACTTAAATCATCAAGGAGCATTTAAAACATAGATGTTAGAGAAGTAACAAAATATATGCTTGAGTAATAATTCCAAACTCAGAATTAACAAAACAAACCATTTCCTATAGCAGAAACATCCCAGCCAACTCCTTTCACAGTTTTCACCTTGCTCATGGCAGTTCTTCTGTTACCAGCACACTGAGAATCTCGTATGAACCAAATAAAGAAAAAAATAAATCAAATAGTTTCACTAACTGAGTAATCAAGCACAGGCCAACAAATCTGCATTATTCAACATACCTGTAATGTGGCAGTGACATTATATTTTGGAAGCATCCTGTACTTTTGCAACATAGGTAAATTCCTTAGATCGCTCTAAACTATAGAAAGGAATTTAAGAAAAACAATGTACAAACAACTTACCTGATATCTCTCATAAGCATTTCTCTCGGATTATCGATTAGACCACGAATGGATATAGAATATCTGCTCAGGCGAACAGGTAGCAGATAAAAAATTGTTAAGGTTTAAGAAAAGCAGGAACAAAAACAAAGTGAATGCACAACCTTTCAATGTCGTCAATCACAGGGATGGGTCCATGGTTTCTCTTGTAAAACAAATCCACAGGTGTCACGTAGGACCCAATCAACGCTGAACGAGGTGGCTCGGCGTTAAAAGGTTGCTGTATAAGAGTTGAACAAACCATCCATTCAATCTCTTCAAGAATAAGCTCAAAAAATGATGAGATAGCTCCAAGATACACCTCAAGGACATAGCACAAACAAAAGAACCAAAAGAGCATCCACTTTTGAAATCAAAAGACAATTATGTAAAAACCTCCAACAAAAGTGTCCACCTTTGACCTCAAAAGACAATCTCTCTACAAGTAACAACAGTAAGATTCCTCACAGGAGGCATATCAAAGATAGCTTTCACAACGTTCATGAGCATATGAACTTAAGGACGCTCTCTTCTGAACTTTAAAATCATCAAAATCCATGTATCCTGGAATAAGAAATCCCATCGCAAAAATTTTATTTAAACACTCATCCTAGCAGGCCCAGAAAGTTGAAATTCTATACCAGCAAAAGAACAGTCTTTCACCTGGAATCTCTATGGGAGACATATCAAAGCAAAACTAGAAGCCTTTGTGGGAGAGAAAAAAAACAGAAAACAAAAGCACAATCGTATTGAAAGGATTCAAAGCAAAAGAAGAAGCTTAGAGCAGAGGTAGAAGCAAAGCTGGCCTTGGCGTTGATTCGAAGAGAAGGGTGACGGGGTGGTTCTTCCGAGTAATCCGAAGGTCCTCTGATTCCAGGCATTCTCAAAGATTCTCCCTTCAAGCTTCCTGTGCTACAGCTTGTAATCTATGACAAAAGAAAGCAGACGTAAAAGAGAGAATTTTTAAGATGGGATTTTTCTTTGTGATCGGTTGATACGGTGAGTGAGGAGTGACAGCCGAAGCTAGTGGAAGGGTGCGAAGAACACACGTGACCTGACAAATGACAATGTTGCTATCGACCAGCCGGATCAAAAAACCTTGTTTCTGGACCCACGGCCCTTGAAAAGGACGATAACGACGTGGCACGAGAGGCTCCTTCCTCGGTTACTACGAACTACGAGGTAATTACACCTGGCATTGTCTTCTTCTTTTAGTTCCCCTGTTATTGGTTTGGTCTTTTTTGGGATTTGCTTTCTTATCTCAAATCCGTGAATACGCAACTCATATGGGACACATTGTCATCCAGAAAAAGGACTGTGAATTGTGTTAGTTTCAACTGATTTTCCTTTTTCGCACTAAAAACCATTTTGTCCTTGCATTCTTGGAGCGTGATGCATCAAAAAGTGTTTATTTGTTAACCCATTTGACAGTGTCCATCATCAAGATCTCACAGACAATGACATACATTCATTTATCATTCTCAGAGACATTTTCTTGGTCCACTTTAGAACTAACCACGTGTTTTAGATACACAGATCCCATGGAATCACTTGAACAATTCTTACATGTCCTTTTTTTTCAATTAATCAGTTATTAGATGTTTTATTAAATCTTATTCGTATATTTATGTAAGCTTCATATATAGAGTTGAAACACTATTAAAATAAAGGATATCGTTCCGGAATCACTAGCTTGTACTGTGTTTATTAGTGAGAACTGCTAAATGAATTGGATGCTAAGTTACTATCTCCAAGGAGACTTTGATCTTTGTATAGCCTGATTGCACGTCCTGTTGCAGCTATTTTTTATCTTTATCAGAACCAGTGTGCCAAGCATTGATTCCACGAGAAACAGATAAGCTGTTGCTCAATGGAGGATTTGAATTCGGCCCTGAACTTTCGACCAACTACACGAATGGAGTTCGGCTAGATCAAGCACCTAGTCCTGATTAGTCCCACTTGAGACATTGTGTCTATATAAGCCATGGTCAAGCGCATAGACTCCAACTCCAAGGAATTCGTACAAGGCAATGCTGCAATACAGATCGTCTCGTCTAAGGAGCCTCAGCTCAGCTGAGACGCAAACTAAACTGAGAAAAAGGCTCTGCATGCGATTAAGAGTTTATTTGAGGTGAAATTACGATGGAAGTCCACGTCTTTTAGCAGATTTTAGCTGCCGTGGTTTTGTTTCTTTTCCCTGAAAATTTAGGCTGAAATTGTGCTTGAGAGCTCAAAACAGTTTCACCATGAGGTAGATGGGTGGTTGCTTCCACTTCGAAACATCAAAAGTAACACATCACAGGAGCCTTTGTAGTACTTACCGTATTATAGTCCTCTGGTGCCACCAAGATTTCCCCTTTCCCTGGCTAATATACACCCACCAACTTGCACCAGTAGACTCAAAAGGGAAATTCACAAGAGTAAGTTGTAAATGCTATACTTCTGTATTACTAGAACCAAAAGCAGATGAACATTCGGGTTTCTCCAATTCAATGTGGTTACTATACAAAACTTTCTTTTTTACAGGTTGACCATCAAACCAAGCCATCGTATTAATTTGCTATCGACAGTTCGTGCAACAGGAATAGGATAAATCAAAGTCTCTGTAGCATATATTTTACAGATACTGTACCTTGATCATTTTGTTTTATAGATCTGTGCTTCTCCTTCTTACTGCTGCATCGACGTAATTCTTTTCGGATGGATGAAGTATGATTCTGAAACAAGGATCCTGAACCATGTCAACAGAAAGTTCAATCAGCACTAGAGCATCATAACTACTGCACATAGTGGAGACATTTATGAGAAAACATAAGGCCTTGCAGCAGCAAAGTCTACATTTTAAGCACGTCATTGCAGTAACCCAGTTAGCAAGCCTAATATACTAACAGCAGTCAAGAATAAGACACTTTGATGAATGAATATTAAAAAGATAAAAGTTTTTCAAATTCAAAGAGTATACTTGCAGTAATACCTGTTCTCTTGTTTAGAGTTCGACTGTTCCTAAGCCCGAGCTAAACTTTATGTGGAGCGTTTGTCTGCAAGGCACGTTTCAGAAGAGATTTGTAGGCTTCACTTCTCGACCACTCATCAATTTCACGAGCACGTAGAACAGGAAGAGGATGTGAAAGTTGCCTAGTCTGAGCATTTCTGGAGAGAACCAACATGTCAAGCATAGACCTATCGATACACATACTTATTGATGTTCTGTACATAATTTTGCTCACCTAATGTACCAGCCAACTGGACTTGAAGAAGCTTGGTCATAAGAGCGAGCTTGTTCCAAAAATGCATCCACATTTAATTGATCAGCTAATGACGGGCTTCCCCCAGCTAATTTCATCAAAACAGAGATGACTACCTCTTGTAGGAGCAGAAAATAATCAGAAACTGAAGGAGAATATACAACAAAATAATTTTTTTCTGCAGTCCCAAGGCCTAGCAATTTATACCTTAGGGTCCTGAGCAACAAGAAGGGCTGCACGATCACAAGTTAATTCTGCTGCTCGTAGCCAACGAAAAAGCTGTTCTTCTAGGTTCTGAGCTATCAACCTACCAAGTCCTACAAAATTAACAGAAACAAGAGGTTCAATCCATCCGTAGATTCAGTAATTCTGTAATCTAAGCCAACTATCTAAGAAAAGCCAAATAATGAAGCTAATAGGCATATTTTATTACATAAATCATAAGTTTGCTCCTTAAAGAATGTGAAAATGTCACAAGAAATGAAACTCATGTGAATCAATGTCGCCATTTGAAGTAGTTTGAAACTTACAGTTTCAGAACCAAATGCTCTGTTTGGATCTCTAACTAAAAGACACCAAAAACCTTGAAAATGTTGTTCAAGGAAACCATTATTCACAATAATCATTCAACAAAGCTTATATGAAACCCCCAGAGCCAACTCAATTAGGATAATGCAGCTTCCCATCCAACCAAAGATGAATTCTCACAATTTTGAAAGTTAGCAAGATCTATTCTTGAATACACATTAAGTTGTACTTTCAGAGTCCACATATTCCATATACCTCTACATGCATGTCAAGGCTTGACTTGATGGGGGAAAAAAAAGACTTTGAAACCTAAAACAAAGATAACAACACCAAAATACCTACCAGGAACAGTATAGACCCCAAGCGTAAGAATGTTTGCAAATGTAAGCCACACGCCATGATCACATTTCAGATGACCCAGCTCATGAGCCAAAACTGCCTAACTTAAAGCAAAAGACCACCAATTAGTAGTCTTTCAATTAAGTGCATAAACAGATCAGGCGTATATATAGCTTTAAGTAAAAACAAACAGTGGATAGAAAAATGATAAAGAACCAACTAGCACTAAGAACTATATTCAAAGTCCAAAACCTTGTCTGTGAATCTAATAAGCACTATTAATCTGCTGTAATAGTTTGACTGGAGAAAATATAATTGATAGTTGTAAAGATGTTTTTGATGAAGAAACAATGCAATACCTGCAGCTCCTTCCGCGTCAAAAGCTCCACTAGGCTGGTGTGCACCACAATGAATGGCTTTTTCCCACTTATAGCTAAAGTATAAGCATTTGGTAGAGGACTTTGCCGCACATACAGGTCAGGAGCTTCAATGTTCAGTATCTCTGCTGCCTCAGTCATCAATTTATGAAGTTCAGTAAGCTGGACAAAAGATAAGACAGTTGGATCAGCAAACAAGTGCTGTAATCCCTGTGGTTTAGAGGGCATCTGTAATTAAAGTAAATAAGGAAGTACAAACACTTGATATGAAAACAAATTAAAACAATCATAATGCAATCAATCAACCGGTGCTTTCATATTGGAGATGGTCAACAAGAATCCAAGAGACCAAAATTGTGTAAAGGACACTCAAGTTTCAGAAGTGCATCAACATGCCAGATAGATTTAAAATATCAGTTACCATCGAATCAAAGATTTATCTGCTTAAAATGCCTTGACATTAAAATCAAGTATGAAAAATATACAATAGGAATAAGAGATACTTCTCGTAGAGTTAAAAAAGAAATGGTCACTGTTAAAATATATATAATAAATATCTTAACAAAGAAATATAATAAATATCTTCACAAATAAGAAACTTCCCTTAATAAAATAATTGGACATATAATCCACATGAGAAAAGAACTCCCCCTTAATCCAACATCAAGTTCCAAGCATAAACAAAAGTATCCAACATTCACAAATCGCTCAAAATAACCAAATACAAACCCAAGTCATCTTTCCCGTTGGGACAAAGGATGTCAAAAAGAAAAGTTAAGAGGTATCAGAGAATCGAAGAACCCGCTACTTCAGTTGATGAAGAGCATCAAGACCTATTTGAAAAATGCCTTCAATCTACTCAATTTCAATAAACAAAGCTGCATGAGGATTGACAGAGGAAGTCCCTGAAGCATCTGAAGGACCAAATGAAGTGTAGGGCAAATTCACAACCCGTGGTTCCTCAAAAATTCTTGGCGAGATATTCATCAAGGTGACTAGTTCAAGTATACTGATACCAATTTGTTAAAGAAAATGCCCTTGAATCAGATATCAGTTGAATTTAATAGCCCAAAAAATAGTAACGAAAATAAATATAGGCAAAACAAAATGGGACAGAATACAGAGATTTGCGTGGTTCGGTCAATGTGACCTACGTCTACGGCCGGGGAGTTAGCAATTTTACTAGTATGTGGAGAATGTATACAAGTACAAAAAACTGGAATTAAAGGCTTTTAAAACTCATCAAATATACAGAAAATAACTGAAGAAAAGATGAGAGGATTTGTACTGTTTTGGTGACTGAAGGAGAGGAAGGAATGGTCTGTTTATGTCTCAAACCATGCCTTATATTTATAGCTAAAGTCCCAAGCTTCTATCCAAAATTTCTTCAATCAGTGTGCAATCTCAGCAATTAACAACAATGTCATGCGCACAAAGAAAATAATGTACCTATGACAAATTCTAAACGGTGGCCATCTATTTTTAACTTAATGGAAGAGGCCAAAGTATGCAATCAATAGCCAACAATTTTTGACTTATTGGAGGGGCCAAGGCATGCAACAAATCTCCACTTTGACTTGGTCCCAAATAATTAGTGATCTGCTCCACCTTCTCCGACAATACCCCAAAAAAGGGCTATGTCACTAACTATAAACGCCAATCAAGTCCAAGCACTGCTTGAACATGTAAACTGGAAGAACCTTCGTAAACATGTTAGCAGGATTGTCCTTAGTGTTGATCTTCTGAATAAGGACCTTTTTCTTTGCAATAGTATCCCGAATAAAATGATATTTCACATCAATATGCTTCGACCTCTCATGATATATCTGGTCTTTCATCAAATGAATAGCACTCAGGTATTGAAAATGCAAGATATAAGGCATGTTTAGTTGCAAAGGGCTACAGTCAGGTAGAAGGTGTTGATTTTAATGATGTTTTCTCACCAGTGATGAAACATAGCTCTATTCGTGTATTACTTGCATTGGTTATCATGTTTGATTTAAAATTAGAACAACTTGACGTCAAGACAGCATTCCTGCATGGCGAATTAGATGAGTAGATTTATATGAAACAACCTGAAGATATTGAAGTTGCAGAAAAGGAAGATCATGTTTGTTTGTTGAAGAAATCCTTGTACGGATTGAAACAGTCCCCAAGACAGTGGTACAACAGGTTTGATTCATTATGTTGGGTCATCAAATGAATAGCACTCAGGTATTGAAAATGCAAGGTATAAGGCACGTTTAGTTGCAAAGGGCTACAGTCAGGTACAAGGTGTTGATTTTAATGATGTTTTCTCACCAGTGGTGAAACATAGCTCTATTCGTGTATTACTTGCATTGGTTGCCATTTTGATTTAAAATTAGAACAACTTGACGTCAAGACGGCATTCCTGCATGGTGAATTAGATGAGTAGATTTATATGAAACAACCTGAAGGTATTGAAGTTGCAGAAAAGGAAGATCATGTGTATTTGTTGAAGAAATCCTTGTACGGATTGAAACAGTCCCCAAGACAGTGGTACAACAGGTTTGATTCATTATGTTGGGTCATGATTTCTCCAGGAGCATGTATGATAGTTGTGTTTACTTTCGGAAGTTAGATGACGGCTCATTCATCTATTTATTATTACATGTTGATGATAGGCTCATTGCTGCCAAAAAAGTCACAGATATTCACCATTTGAAGGCCTTATTACATGGTGAATATAAGATGAAAGATTTGGGAGCAGCAAAGAAAATTCTTGGCATGGAGATAAGAAGTGATCGAGAAGTTGGTAAATTATTCTTGATTCAGGAGAATTATCTCAATAAAGTTTTGGAGAGATTTGGCATCAGAGATGTCAAAGCAGTTAGTACTCCTCTTGCTACTCATTTTAGACTATCTACTGTTCAATCACCACAGTCACAGGAAGAGGAAGATTATATGGCACGAGTTCCGTATTCTAGTGCCGTCGGCAGTATTATGTATGCAATGGTATGTACTCGTCCCGATATTTCACAAGTTGTTCGTGTCGTTAGCAGATATATGGCCCATTTTGACAAAGAACATTGGCAGGCGGTGAAATGGATTCTCAGATACTTAAAGTGCCCTTTGTTTGGAGTTTGGTAGAACTAGCAACACTTTGCTTGGTTTTATAGATTCAGATTATGCCGATGATTTCGACAGACGAAGGTCTCTGACAAGTTATGTATTTTGCATTGAAGAATGTGCCGTTAGCTGGAAAGCTACTCTAGAACATGTAGTGGCTTTATCTACTACTGAAGCAGAATATATGGCAGTTACTGAGGCTATAAAAGAAGCATTATGGTTGAGAGGTTTATTTGGCGAGTTATCCCTTCATCAAGGGGTTACTACTGTTTATTATGACAGCCAGAGTGCTATTCATTTGACAAAAGACCAGATGTATCATGAGAGGACGAAGCATATCGATGCAAAGTATCATTTCATTCGGGATACTATTGCAGAGAAGAAGGTCCTTATTCAGAAGATCAACACTAAGGATAATCCTGCTACCATATTTACGAAGGTTCTTCCAGTTTACAAGTTCAAGCAGTGTTTGGACATGATTGGCATTTATAGTTGGTAATATAGCCCTTTTTGGGGCATTGTCAGAGAAGGTGGAGCAGATCACTAATTGTTCGGGACCAAGTCAAGATGAAGATTTGTTGCATGCTTGGCCTCTCCAATAAGTCAAAAATTGTTGGCTATTGGTTGCATGCTTTGGCCTCCTCCATTAAGTCAAAAATAAATGGTCACCGTTTAGAATTTGTCATAGTCTCATAGATACATTATTTTCTTTGTGCGCATGACATTGTTGTCAATTGCTGAGATTGCGCACAGATTGAAGAAATTTTGGATAGAAGCTTCGGACTTCAACTATAAATAAAAGGCATGGTTTGAGACATAAACACATCATTCCTTCCTCTCCTTCAGTCACCAAAACAGCACAAATCTTCTCATCTTTTCTTCAGTTATTTTCTGTATATTTGATGAGTTTTTAAAGGCCTTTAGTTCTAGCCTTTTATACTTGTATACATTCTCCACATATTAGTAAAATTGCTCACTCTCCGGCAGTGGACGTAGGTCACATTGACTGAACCACGTAAATCTTTATGTTCTGTCCCGTTTTGTTTTGCTTATATTTATTTTTGTTGCTATTTTTCGGGCTATTAAATTCAATCGATATTTGATTTGAGGGTATTTTCTTTAACAAACTGGTACGAGTATACTTGAATCAATCACCTTGATGAACATCTAGCCAAGAATTTTCGAGGAACCACGGGTTGTGGATTTTCCCTACACTTCATCTGGTCCTTCAGATGCTTCAGGGACTTCCTCTGTCAATCCTCATGCAGCTTTGTTTATTGAAATTGAGCAAATTGAAGGCATTTTTCAAGTGGGACTTGATGCTCTTCGTCAACTGAAGCAGTGGGTTCTTCAATTCTCTGAGGCCTCATAACTTTTTGAACCAGTCACCTTGATGAACATCTCGCCAAGAATTTTCAAGCAACCACGGGTTGGGGATTTGCCCTACACTTCATCTACTCCTTCAGATGCTTCGGGGACTTTCTCTGTCAATCCTCATGCAGCTTTGTTTACTGAAATTGAGCAGATTGACGGCATTTTTCAAATGGGTCTTGATGTTCTTCGTCAACTGAAGCAGCGGGTTCTTTTATTCTCTAATGCCTCTTAACTTTTCTTTTTGGCATCTTTTGTCCCAAAGGGGGAGATGACTTGGGTTTGTCTTTGGTTATTTTGAGCAGTTTGTGAATGTATGATACTTTTGTTTATGCTTGGAATTTGATGTTGGATTAAGGGGGAGTTCTTTTCTCATGTGGATTATATGTCTAATTATTTCATTTAAGGGAAGTTTCTTATTTATGACAAAAATGCTAAAAAGGAAGAGATTGTCAAGATATTTATTATATATCTCATTATTTAATTTTGGCATTTTTGATTATTGAATCTTCAAGATAATGATTAAAAATCTAAATTAAGATGAGGTGTAACCAAGCAATACTTCTTATTTGAATTGAATTTTTAGATAAGAGATGAAGTGACAAAGAAGTTTATCTTTAATAGAAGTGTGTGTGGATCACGCTAGTGGATGGAAGGACATCGTGAGATTGTCATAGATTGTGTTGTGTGCGTGCGTGACTCCAGGTTTGGACTTCTTGTGTGCGTGACTCTAAGTCTAGACTCCTTGCGTGTGTGACTTTGTCTTTGCATTATTCTGGGTTGGTTGCAAGGGTGTATGAAGTGAGGCTATGGTCTGATTGTTTCGATGATAAAACAAAATACATGAAAGCACTAACGTGGTGATCTCTATGTTGATATAATTTCATCTTGAGTAGCAACATTTGTTGATTGATTTCCTTCTGAGTGTGACATCTTGGAGTGGTAACAATTGAGTGTTGTTTTTAATTGTATGGCTCACAGCTGGGTTGCTCTGTATATTGCATGTGATTTCTGCTAAGGTTAATTGTGGTGTGGAGTCTGTTAGATTTTGTGTGAAGGCCTGTTTGCGTGGGCTGTCATACTTGATGTCTTCTTGTTGCAGCTGTGAGTTAATGCTATTATTTGCGTGAATCAGCCTATAGTGTGTGGTGACAACTTTCAGATCTATTTCAGTAGAGCTGAACCTATCGAGAAGTTGTTTTTCTTTTGTTTCTCAAGTGTTCTCATTCATGTTGAATTTTGTTTAATCACTTGAGTTATTCATTTATTGTTCTTTCGTTAAAAGATTATTGAAAAAAAAATCTCTGTTGAGGTTAACACGAGTCGATCGTATTATTGGGTGTGAATCACCTTCACGGATAGTAAGGATGAGGAATAATGTCAAAGGTTGAGTAATGTCGGTTCAATAACGCCTTGTATAAAACAATTGTCGTTAGTAAAAGTATTAAGCCAGGTGTGAAGGCCCCGCAGACATAAACAAGGTATGCCGAATTACGTTACCAAATTTTGGTGTTGATTTATATTTGTGTCTTTAATTTTTCTGGTTTTTAATTATGCTAAAAACGATTGTGATAAATCGAAGATTTTGCGAAACTACTAGGTTCTTTGGGATTTCCAGTAACAACAAACATCATCTAACAATATTTATGCAACAGTACCAGCTGCTTCAGAAAAAGAAAACCACGAAAGTACCTGATTGTTAGAAACCTTAACTGAAGTCCCAATATTTTCAAGAAGCATGATTTGCTCTGTCACAGTTCCTGAAATCATACACACAAGGGAAAAGTTTTATGAGAATATAAAAAGAAGGAAGCAAGTAGCTAGAAACCAAGTAGTCAAGAAGTACCTAACAAAAAATAACCAAAGCTACGACCAAAAAAGGAACTAAGGACATAGGTGCATGAGAAGGAATGAAATTTGAAGAAATATGATGTGGAAATGGTCAGGTAGCTTCATTCAGATTGTCATAGTAGACAAGGAGAGAAATATGGCGAAAAGAACCAATCACAGAAGACAAGATTAAGTGAACCATACAATACAGATAACATTTTCCCAATTAAATGATGGTGAGTAAGCGAAGCAGGAGGCTAGAAAGGAGGTTCTGAGTACCTAACAAAAGCTTTCCAAGCTCATTTAGCCCGGGAATCATCCTCAGGATCAGCGTGTTCTGGAGTTAATACAAAGGAAAACAGAAAGAAAGATAAATGTCTCAGTTGGACAGCAAAAGAAATTGGCAAGTAAAAATTTAGAAACAGAAATATAAACAAGACAAGGTCAACATGATTTCTGTCCTCAACCACATGAATCAAGTGACAACCTATTCAGTATGTAATAACACCGTCATGATCATCATGCAGTGAGTTAAAAATAAGGGAATCGTAACATCTTTCTCATCAATCAAAAGCTGGTTATATATAACAAAACAAAAGAGCAAACAAACAGTGAATGGATAGGATAACGAGCAATACCTGCTTATCGAGAGGATGCCTAAAATCATCAGCATCAAGGTCGCGAAAGACTAGAGAAGAAGGAGAAGAAGAAGCGGTAGCTCTTGAAAGTAGAGAAAACCTTGGAAACTTATAGTTGAACGAGGAAAATCCAAGAGAAGTTGGATTATACAAAACCCGACGAGGAAAACCGATAGAAGAAGAATCAGTACTTCTCTTTTGAGGCAAGCAGAGAGAGGAGAGAGGCACAGATGCCATGGAACAAGACTAAAGCAGACTTGTGTGCTCACTTTGTTTTGGAAGTATAAGAAAAATCAAAGCTTTAGCTCTGTGATTAGCAGAAGAGTGACAGGTAAAGACCCTTAACCGATATTTTTGAGGCGTGCGACTCTGTAACTTGGTGTCCACTGTCCACTGAAGGAACAGTTGGACTTTTGTGTGGAGGTGGACCCACCTCCAATTTTTTATAATAATAAAATCATTTTCTTTATAATAAAAATGTCCTATTTCACTTGCTTAAACGTTTTCTTTCGTCCACTTTCTGGAATCTGCTAACAGAGCTCTGCACATCTCTTTGTCATAAAGATCATAAATTTTTCTCTTCCAAATGTTAGTATTGGTTCTCTTATCGACTAACTAATGCCAACTTCATCAATGGAAGTTTTCGTTTTCTTGTTCTGTTAAAGATTGGTTCTTTATGTATAAAGATCGTTACTTTTACGAAAATGTTTTAACTTGGTTAACCTTATATACCCTGTTTTTCACTTTTTCTTGAATAATTTGATAATGAAGGAGGAATTCGGTGAATCGACCGCCAACACCGGATGATACGGTGGAGGATCAGGAGGAGAAACCACCTTCGCTGCAAGATATTATCAACATTAAGGTAACCCTCAAATGCCCTTCTCTTTTTCTTCCTCATATCTGTTAACTAACAATGTGTGATTATTAAAACGTCGATTTGTGAGTGTATAGTTGATTGAGAGTGGAGAAAAGGAACGGTTGATGGATCTCCTTAGGGAAAGGCTTATTGAGTGTGGTTGGAAGGATGAAATGAAAGCTCTTTGCAGGTTTCGATCTCCCTCTCTTTATTTGTTTCTTTGTTTTTTCTTTTTGCTTCTTGCTTTCAGTTTTAAAGTAAGAGCAAGTGATTGGGGGTTCTCTCCTAATATATTTGTTGATTAAATGCTTAGAACATGAGATATTTGTCAGATATGAGGATCAAGGGCCGTTAGACTGTAAATGGTATATACATACTTTTGCTGAATTAAGTTGTATATTTAACCAATCCCATTTCGTCCCTTGTGCTATTTTTTTTCTTACTTTTAGTGAATAAAACAACCAGTTCAGGTTGAAAATTTAGGAAGTTTAAGGTTTCCGAAATCAAAGACTGCCATTGATAGATTTGCTTACCAGCTTGGGATTATTCCAGCTTTCCTGTTTCCGTGTTTAAGCAATCTTTCTTGTATTAGGAAACTACTTTTAAAATTATTTGGTATCATATTGAATGACTACATGTTTGTTACTACTGTCGGGCATGTTTCCGCTCCTATATTACTGTCAGGCATATTTACTAAAACTTTTTCGCAAGAGCTTCTGCCGGAAAGTTATTCCATGTCTAATAATATATAGTTTGGAAGTTCCAAATCAATGAGTGAGACAGAGGCTGTGTGTCAATCCTGTCGCTGCAAACATGTAATTAGAATTTGTATTCCCACTGCATGCCAGTCATTGGAATAGGCATTAATGCAATTTCTGGGAATTTTGAGTAGAACCTGAGCTATTATTGTTTCCTGAGTGGTGTTTTCTCATTTTCAATCTCTCTTTGACTTACATTCCATTGCTTTGATAGTTTCCTATGTTATCATTTCAGCATTTGGTTTACTGATGAAGAAAGCCATTAGTTTCCTTTTCTGTTGGTGGAACTAAATTCTGAACATGGGATCCTCTCTCCATTTTGATTATTGTAGGTCATTTATAGAAAAGAACGGAAGGAATAATGTTACAGTGGATGACCTCATACATGTAATTACACCTAAGGGCAGAGGTGTGTATTTCTCTGTAGCTTTTGTTGCAATATCTACGAAGGAAACTTCTTTTCTTGTTATAGGAAGTTGCTGTATATGATTTGCTGATCAGGAACTGAATATTTAGTATCAAAGATTCTTATGTTATCCCATTGCCTGATTACTTAGGCTTTAATGTTGTCATGCATATCTTTTGTTTTTGTGGTTTAAGTTTATCTGGACTCTATTGCTGGTATACTCCATTCTTTTCCAGTTCTGTTGGAACTTCTTAATCATCATTTCCCTTCATTATATTCCTCTGTCTGAAAGTTGCCCATCCTTGCCTTTGTAGCATCTATCCCTGATTCCATAAAGGCCGAGCTGTTGCAAAGAATTCGTACCTTTCTCGTTCAAGCTGCTGTTTGATATATCAATCCCATTTCAAGCAGTTGTCTAGAAGGAAATTCAAGTCACTAAGAGAAATTGAGCCACTATCTACCATCATCCAACCTAGGAAGGAATCAGAGTGGAGATGTATTTGATTTTCTTCGCACAAATAGATAAAGCTAATCCATGGTTGGAAAAACTTTGGCACTTGTGATGTATCTGTATAAATCCTTCATTTGTCCTTGTTTCTTCCCAAGTTAGGCATCACATTATAGGTTATAACTACCAACTTCGCAAGCTCTGTCTTCACTATGACGCTGGTAAATTGTGCGTTGTATCCTGGTTTTCATGTTCTCCTTATTGTAGTTAGATTTCAGATTAACATAAGCCAAGGGGGGTTGACGTTATGCCTGTGGTAGATAAAAAATATTGAAACTTGGAACTAATTTGTCTTGCGGCTTCTTTTTCATTTTCTGTACTAACGAGCCTTCCATATCTGCTCATAAGAAGGAAAATGGACGAGCAATTGCTTTTTCTTAAATTTTGCTTTTGCTTTCGTCTAGTCTAGCTAGTGTTTTTGTTTTTCAAGTCAATGAGCTTCATGTTTTGCACGTATGTTATCAGTTCCTTTCATTCTGGAGGAAATGGAAAGTCAGTAGGATGCCTCGGAGGCCAGCAATAAGCGATGAACTTACTGTTAGCCTGAAAGAGTTTTCGTGGCAAGCTAAACAGGAAACAAACTATTACAAGATACAAGTAATGTAGCATTTAAATTCTCACTTCCTACCTCGTAGGGGAAGAAAAACTTTAACCAGTAACAACAGATTTTTATACGATGCGATCAGAAAAGTGTTAACACGTTCGGTTCACATGCAGAAGATAAGGTCTTCAGGTGCCTCGCACTCCTGAGGACCTGATGGTTACACATCGGCCTTATCTCTACACCTAGCCAGTCTTGTCTACAAGATTGATAACAATATGCATAAACTATGGCAAAGCTTAACTAGAGGCAAAGATAAACAAGTATCTTCACGAGACACAGATATAGGCAAAGCTTCAAAAGCATCTTCACGAGACACAGGCATACTTATTCAACTGGCTCACACGCCATTCCTAACCAGACTTGAACCCCAAGCTTACGCTGTACGGATAATCTGTGAAAAGCAGGCACCTTGTATGCCCCACAAGGCGTATAATAAATGCAGGTTCTTAAAGAAATTGACTTAAGCAGTTGAGCTCGCTTGTTCACAAAGGTCTAACAAATCCAGGGTCTGCAGCAACACAATAACGAAAAATTGTGAGCACGGCCTAAGAGATTAAAAGTTAGAAGTGAACTGAAATTTACAAGTACCAACATGTGAACCTTTTCATACCTCAGGAACTGAAAGTTCAAGACGGAACTTGGGGCCATCATAATGATGCAAGACAGGCCTAAAAGCATCTTCTTCCAAAGGCTTGCAAAGTTTTCTAACACAGATTCTCACCTAGTTATTAAGCATAGAAAAGAATGTCGTGAATCAGATTCAAGTGATGCATTAAAACAACTCTGCAATGTAAATCCAACGCTTACCTGAGCAGGAAATCTCGACTCCCCTTTACACTTTTTATCTTCCCACGCAGTTGGATCAATGTTAGAACCACCAAAAGTTGCTGCCTGTGCACAAATTACAGACTCTAAATTAAGTAAAAATGTGCTCAAATTATTCATGATATCCAAACCATATGATGTATAATTGATGAAATGTCATTTTGGCTCTTTTTTAAGAGCAAATCCCAAATCTTTAGAGTTCTGATTTTCAACATTATGGATAGCAATTAAGCAACCTCTGACCTGAAAGGCAGTCATATCAGAATGAAGAGTATGATTGCCTGAAGCAAACCACAGGAAACTATTTGGCAAGTGAGCATGAAGTTTGAATGCAAACCTCAAAGATACCATGCAATTGATGGGTAGTGTAGTTGTATAAAAAGAGTGGAAGGCCAGGAGTTATAGCCCGAACAGAATCCCTGTATCTTGGAGGTAAACCTACCAAATGAGGTTAAAACAATTAGATTCATATGCAAAAGGGGAAAAAAAAAAAGTTGGTAAAGAAAACAAAAGCAATTCTAAGTCATTCAAGGATACTAGTCCATCAAAAGTAACATCAGAAAGCTCAACTTCTGGACAGGATCTAAAGTTGCATCTAGTGGGAGTATACAATTAGTAAAATCATTTCCTTCATCAAGATTTCATATACAAGCACAAAATGCACGAAAAAGAATGAATTTGGTAAGTACCAAAAAGCTGGCGTTTTAAATCTTCCTGCATTGTGTCATTGTTACAAACAAAGATATAACCTCCAAGAACCTCATTTCTTGGAAGTGTCTCTGAAGCGGGCAAAGTCTTGAACCTTTTATCAACTGCATTGTTTCCATTATTACTCTCGATGGAGATGTTATTGTTGTTGGCCTCCTTGCTAGTCTGAATGTTGCCACTATGTTTACAGTAAGTCAGATTTCCAATGTTGTTTATGCTGCATTTCTGGTAAACCGCATTCCTGTTAAGAACTGTGTTCCTCAAGGAGCTTTTGCTCACATTTTCTGCCATCTTGGAGTCCAAGTTCAACATATTAAAGTTAAGGCTCTCAAACTTGTTCTCTTCCTGGAAACCAAACCTATCCGTTGGCCTAATTTCGGCCATGGCCTTAGAAAGATCAAGGTTGTTCACACGTTCACCTTTCGACCTTGTCTGCTCAGCCAGTTTAGAAGCAGCCATTAACCACTTATGATCCTCCGCGACTTTTGATTGCCCTCGAAGCTCATCACCTAACTGCCAAAAGCTGTGCATGGTCTCCATCCTTGAGTCCTGACAAGGTAGAAAACGAGGTAGATTTCATAAAACTGCACTAGAGAATTAATCAGAAAAGATCAGTTGAAAGTTACATAATAAAGTAAACGACTGTTATGTTATAGAAAGCTAAGGTGTAAACGCTCGAAAAAATGTAAACAGAATTTAAAGATCTATAACAAGAACAACCTGTGAAAAGATACAGTTTCTAACCCATCCCCGTACTTCACTTATACAAAAGAGCTTTCCTAAATATACTCGTGTCTAGATTCTAAGAACTCCTGGAAAAGGCTAAAACTCGGTAAGATGCAAAATGCAGATCCCAATAGTTCCAGCACAAATCAGTGAATCAACCAAATGATTTTAAAAGAATTAAAAGAAAAATATGAAAGAAATTCTAAGTCTATGTCTTCAATGCCCTTTAAACTAAACAGAGTGACTACAGGCCACCAACAGATCCAATCACGTCAGAAAAATCAACTTCAACCCAGATGCTTTAAGAAATCTGCTTTCTATACTCTAAGCCCTCGAAACTGTATATGTAGTAGAAAGTAAAAAGACCCATCTTTTTTTCTTTTCAGAGGGAGCGAAACACCCCAAATTCTTCAACTTTAATCAAATAATCAAATCAACCCAGAAGACAGAGCACAAGATTCAAACTTTCTCTTCCAAGATAATATCCCCTTCAAAAATTGTATCTACACTAACTATGAACAACATTTCCTAAATCAAACGAATCGGTAACTCCAAAGGGAAAAAGAAAAAGATAAAATCTCCAGAACCATGTCAACTCGTGCTTGGCAAAGGAAATATTTGAAAGTCAAAGAAGAAAAGAAACCAGTACAGGGAGGTAAGTGAGCTTGGACCTTTGAAGTTAACCAGATATTTTGAAAACGAGAATGCAGTTTACATTATTAGAAGACAGAACCCTAGATTTGAGGATCTATAGATCCCAAGGACAATTGAGAATTGGGAAATAATCGAGCACCGTATTTTATAATTGGCTTGTTATTCCCGAAATACCCTCCACTGTGAAAGGGGAATCTCTTTGAGCTAATAATATTAATATACCTACCTTACTTTTATAATTTTGATATACAATTTTTATTTCTTCTAGAAAAATACATTTTGTGAGATATTTAAATTCAAAAACTCTTATTTAGTGAATTATTATAAAATTATCAATAATTAAAAAATTCATTCAATTCAACCGATTCAACAATAAAATCTTTGAATCCACAAACTTTTCAGTTCGGTTTTTAATTTTTTAATTTAATTTTTTAATAATTTTTATTATTAAAAATTGACTGATTAATTAGTTAATTGATCAATTTAGTAAATTAATCAATTTTATAAATAAAAATAAATAAAATAATTTTTATTTAACAATCATTTTTCAATTAAACGCCAAATTTTTCGATACATAAATAAATTTTTTTTAATTATATTTAAAAAATTTTAATTTTATGCAATATTTAACTCATATTACGATGGTCTAATACTGGTTGAATCTTTTAAACCTTAAACCTTATAATTTACAAGTTTAATTTTCGATCCAATTTTTAAAACTTTGAAAATTATCTTGTGATTACTATTGTACAATTATTTTAATTTTATTTAAATCAATTTTTATTAAAAAAATTTCAAAGTTTTTTTGCTGTTAGTAATTATGAGCATTTTTTTAACAACAAAAAATATAATAGAATTTTACCTCTTTTATTGTTATAAAATTTTGTAATAAAGAGGGTATTATTGTAATTATAAAATTTTCAATTTGAATTTGCCACAAAATAAAAAAAAACTTTTAAAATTAGCTGGCAGATCAACTATCTGGAGCAACCTTTCCTTAAAATCATCACCTTTCTTATGCCGTTGTCGTTGGTCTGCATGTGCCTATGTTCATTGTTCCATAATTATGCAATAAATCGACACCAACTACCAAAAAGTGCAAAAAAAATAGAGAGTTAATGTAACCGGTTCATAATAAAATCCGGACAAATTCGAGATGGTTTGATTTTTGCGTGAGATTGTGATTTTCGACAAGTCGTTGTAGAATCTGATAGTATGGAGGTGGTGCGGATGATGACCTGTGGTGTTATCTCGTCACATTCCCTGTCTGTTTTGATTGTGGATATTCAAGCTTTACTTGCTAGGAATTAGAGTTGTTATATTAAGCATGTGTTTCGCGAAGGTAATTTTGCAGCAGATTTTTTGGCTAAATTGGGTCATGGCATTGCTTCAAAATTTCAGATTTTGGATGATATTCCTGAAACCTTCTCCTTGATTGTATGGGCTGATGCCTGTGGTATTTCTTTTATGAGGTAGTTTCGTCTCTTTTAATTGTAACAAAAAAAGTTATAATATATGTAAAAAAATTTGTATTTTTACAAAAAATTTATTTTTGTAAATTAAATATGTGACCTTATAATTATAAAATAACAATTTTGTCGGTTACTCTAAGCCTTTGTTTGGTTGGGCTTATACTAGTAGAACTTTTGTCAGTATAATTTTTTACAGAAGAACTTTTCTAAGAAGCCAGTTGACTGTTTGACTGTCATTTAAAAAATAGTTTTTTTGAAAAAGCTTCATACAGTAGACTCTTTGGTAATATAAAAATAAAAAGCACTTTTAATTTTAGCTATATTTTATTTTTGTAATAAAAATTATTTTTCATATAAAATTTATTTAAAGTATATTGAACAATATACAAAGCACAATATACTATTATTATATAATTTTAAATCATATGAAACATAAATTAAAATATATCTAACCGAATCTTTTATATAGATTATAATATAAGTAAACTAATATCAAAAATAAATATTAAAACATATAAAAAAATCAAATAATATTATATAAATTTCAAAATAAATATCCAAGTTGAATAAATAGTTCAATACATAATAAACGGGAGGATGTGTTTATGGGTATTGTGAGAATTATGTGTAAAACATAAGGACAAAAGAGACTAAATATAGGCTCATTAATTGATCTGAAAAATTTATTTGAAAAGGTGTTTTTTTTAGAAACTCTAAATTTGAGCTTCTTAAAATGTTATATTTTGGCTGCCAAAAAAGTCATATATATTAAAAAAGTGCTTTTTTATTTCACAGGCAAACACACATTTTTCTTAAAGAAGACTTTTATGATAAAGAAAGGTACTTATTAACCTCCTAAAAGCTCGTCTAAACAAGTACTAAGACTCAGTCACGTATAATAATGTACATTAAATATCAAATTTATGCCTATAGATGCAACGTATGGTTGTCTGGTTAGTTGGAGGCATTGACAATTTTTATATAATACAAGTAGAGTTCTTCAATCACTTTCCGAACCAACCATATAAGATTATGTATATTGGATTAACTATGACAATAAATAATTGGGTCCATCAATATTGTATTTATAGATGCGTATACAATAGGGTAAAGAATAATATAAAAAATTTTATATTATTAAAAATTAAAAAATATATAATTTTTAATAATATAAAAAATGTCACATAATGATGTAACATTTAATTTACAAGTATTTCATTTCATTGAATTTTCTATCAATTAAAATTTTATTTTGAATGTTTAAACAATATTAAAATTAAACTTAAACGCTCTTAAATATTAGAATTCAAGTTATATTTTAATAAAAAAATTGATATCTAAAATATACTTTTAGTCAATTGTCAAAATCATTTATTAACTTATTTTTCACAATTTAAAACCTATAAAATAATGTCATATGGTGAAAACAAAAGACATATGTTTGCAAAATTTTTAAAAGATGTTTATAAGTTTTAGGTTTTATCATAATTTATAAACAATATCATTAATTACTTTAATTATTAAATATTTACTTATTTATATTAACAAATAACTTATATTCTCTATTTTTTGAAATAACTTATAAAATATGTATTTAAAAAATAATAAATAAAATATTTGGTTACTATTTTAATCTTTGTACACATTTTTCCAAATTATTAACTTTAAATTGTGTAATTCCTTGTCTATACTAATTCAAAATTTTTAATTTGGATAAAAGGTAGATTGTTAAAATTTTAGATTTTTTAATTGTGATGTAAAAATTGAGTCATTAAATGACTACATATTTATATATGTATAACATATAATTGATATATTATAACATAATTTATTTTTAATAATCTTTTTAAATATATTTTCGCACGTTTCCATATTAACAATCATCAAAAGCTTATAAAAAGCCATCATATATGACAACTTGTCATAATGCATGCTCCCGGCATTAGGATAAAATATTTGTCCTCTTCTTATGATATGTAATTTTCTAAAATGCATCTTGTGTTTCATAATTATTAGAAAACACGAAATAAGAAAAATAGGGATGATAATAAGCACCTATGGACTCGAATTTAAGTATTTTTAATGAGTCGGTACATGAGCCTAATTCAGACCCAGACCAACTCGAAGCTCAATTATTCTAAGTACAACGTCATCGTTTTGCTCAGAAAAAAGTTATGTTTCGATTAGGTCTGGGCTTGAGCAGTTCAGGTCTCGACCCAATTAAAAAAAGAAATTATTTAACATTTTTATTTAAAATTAACTATAAATTGAATAAAATTAAAGAATTTAAAGTATAATTAAAAGAGATTATTCTTACCTATTAAGAAATTTAAATTTTAACTAAAAAAAGAGATTGCCTCCTAAGGAGTGGTCAAGTTGGTGGAGTAGAGAGGCATGAGGCTAAAAGATCTTGTGTTTGATTCCTCTTACTTACGCTCTCTCTATCGAGCTTGTCGTACAAAACTTGCCTAGTGCGGAGTACTAGGTTGACGTAACTTGCAGGCTATTACGTCAATCCAGAGCTTTTCCTAGTGCGCATCCAAAAAGTAATGACTGCGGATTTTTCCGTTTAAAAGAAAAAAGAGAATATTAAATGAAAGTTAATTGATTTATTTAATTTATAAGAACTTATTAAGTAATAAAATTGACTAATTAATTAACAAATTAATCAAAATTTAATAACAAGAGTTATAAAAATAAAACAAATAGAAAAATAAAAGATTGGATAAAAAATTGGACCAAAGATTTTTTTTTTTGGAAACACAAAAGGGTTGTTTTATTAAATAGAATCAGTTAGTAAAACATCCCTAACAATGTTGGGTGGATTATGGAACCACTCACCAACAAAACCATCAACTCTAGTTGCTTGAGCAAGTTCATGGGCAATCATATTAGCTTGCCTAGGTACTGCAACAACCCTGCAGTTACCCTGAAATTGATTCCTTAACATTCTAATGTCATCCA
>JAOSBM010000205.1:3035060-3046172 GCA_027568955.1 Erythroxylum tenue
TTAATTAAATCACTCACCTTGAAAACTTGTTTATCTGGAGAAAAGATCGTGGAAACACCAGAATTCATCGGGTCTGGTATCCACACATCCCACCAAATAGAAATCTTCTCACCCGAACCAACCCGCCAATACATCCCCTTCTTCAAAACCTGCTTACTCTCCCAAATGCTCCGCCACACATAACTGAGATTAGCCCCTATTTTAACCTCCATAAAACTCGAGTGTGCAAAATATCTTGCCTTAAGAACTTGAGTCATAAGCGAATTGGACCAAAGATTATTATTATTGAATTGGCGGAATTGGTTTAGATTTTTTAATCTTTAGTTTAACTATAATTGAAATTGGGCTTGCTAAAAGTGATGAATTGGACAATGGGCTTAAGCCGGGTTAAAAACCTGGAGGCCCAACTCTTCTTCTACAAAGGGTTTCCTTTGCCTTTCTTCTTTTCTTAAAGTGCTGGTTACTTTACATAAATTTATACATTAGCTTTGAACACTGCAACACAACACAGAAGTGATTGACTAGTGAAACACATCTCAGTTATTGTTAGATTTTGGTTTAGTAGTAGAGAGGAAATCATGGAGATGTCGAATGAATTTGATAGATTATTGTTCTTTGAGCACGCTCGCAAAACCGCCGAGGCCGCTTACGCTAATAACCCTCTCGACGCTGATGTCCGTTTTCACCTCTTTTATTTCCTTCTGATTTGCTTAATTTACTTATATTATGTCTTTAATCATCTGGATTCGTGTCCCCTGTTTCTTGCTTTTGTGAGATAAACCACTTCGAGCTTCTTTTTATTGTTATTGGGTATTATTCCGTGGTTGGTTTGTAAGTAATCGAGTTGTAAAGTTTGGAGCTTTTGGCAGTTGTGATTATGCTTAAAATTTTCTCTCAATGTTAAAATTTGTTCTTTTTATTGTTAATTAAGTTATATATTGGTTTTTGTTTTCCCTCAAAATTTGATGAATCTTAGGTTAGAAATTTTAATTGTTATGTTCTTTTGATTATGAGCAGAACCTAACAAGATGGGGAGGATCACTGCTGGAGTTGGCCCAGTTTCAGAGTGTTCCTGATTCAAAGAAGATGATTTCAGGTGCTGTTCGTTTGTTTCCTTTTTCCCAAGAACTTTTCTCTAACTTGAACTGTTTTGGATTTTTTCCATTATATTGGGGGAATGAAAGGAAGCAAAATGTTGATATTATGGCGTTGGTGCTGTTTTTTCTTTTGTGGGTAGAATCGAAAAGAATTGGCTTTCTGTGGTTAAATGCACTAAATGTCATAGTTTTTATATTAATTGGCTGTTATTTTAACCATGTAGAGGGAATTTCAAAGCTGGAGGAAGCATTGGTTATTGATGCCAAGAAGCATGAGACAATATGGTGCCTGGGAAATGCCCATACTTCTCTTGCATTCTTAACTGCAGATCAGGACGAAGCTAAGGAGTCTTTTGACAAAGCAGCTATCTATTTCCAGCAGGCTGTTGATGAGGTGATCTTCCTGCAAAGCCAACCGTTCTTTTATAGCCTTAGTGTTATTTCTTGTCAATCTGGAATTATAGATGCACAATCTTGTTGTGTTCCTTCTTTTGTAGGAACCGGGAAATGAACTTTATCAGAAGTCTTTAGAAGTCTCTTCTAAGGTACCTCTTTCTTGTTCCTTGTCATCTCATCTTCTTATCCTTATGTTGGAGAAAAGAACAAATGCGGAGGTTCTCGATTTGTTGTTGTCCTAAACAGTGTATGACTCAAGTATTGGGAATATTCCACTTATGTCCTACTGTAGTTTAGCTGGTTTATTTCTCATATGAGAATTGGAAAGTTGAACCAATGATGAGATTCAAAAGAGTACGATCTTGTTATTTTCGGTGTTTTAAGTGCTTGTTTTTCTAGTTGTTTCATTACCCCAAGGAAGTTAATATTTATGCCCCCTCTTCTGCATGCAAGTATGGTGTGAAAATCTAAAAGCACCTGCCAGTTACCAATTTGTAAGCATTTAGCCTCTTCATTATAGAAATTCTACTCACTTTGAACTGGATGAGTTCAAATTACGGCCTGAAAATGTTGGGACAAAGTTATATCTACTTCACCACCTCTGGTTAATGAGTAATTTGCTTTTTGCATAGTTTCCAATATCTTGAAACCGTTAATAGCTTCAGAGGAGAATCTGTTTATTCTTGACGTCAGCAAGACAGACGTATGGCCTTCTGCTAAGATTGAAAAGTTCACTTGTACTTGATTTGGACCATGTTAATTGTGCTTCTCTGTTTAGGCTCCAGAACTGCATGCTGAAATTCACAAGCAGGGCTTAACTCAACAAGCGTTGGGGGCTGCACCTACATCTGGAGCATCTACTTCATCAAGCACAAAGGTAACATTATTTCTTCTTCTCATTTGGTGTACCTATGTTCTCTCATTTTTGTTACTGCTAAATTATCTGATGCATTTGCTTTGACTATGTCAACTTTTATCATTGAATCCGTGGAGATAAACTGTTAACCGAATGGGATTTTGTAGAAATGTGTGGAGGTTGGGAACCACTCGACTATAAGAAAGTAGGGAAGGGACTTGCATAAAGAGTTAAAAAATCAATTAGTGGTTTATGCTGTAGGTGTTGGTGCAAGTTTTAACTATTCACACTATTGTCGTAGTTCATATGCTTGTCTTGTCTGGAAAAGGTTCCATATACTCGTACTCCACGAATTATGGGCATCTACATGAACTTCAACAAATTTACCAAAGCTTGGACTACATATGTGTGTGTGTGAGAGAGAGAGAGGGATTTGGGTGTATCTATCAATATTCTCTTGTTTAATGGCCTTAAAACTATACTTGTTACGGTGCTAGTAATCTAATGGATCCCACAATATGTAGTTGACTCTTATCCTCTGTTGTCTCAGAGTTCAAAGAAGAAGAAAAGTAGTGATCTCAAGTACGACATATTTGGATGGATAATTCTTGCCGTTGGCATTGTAACTTGGATTGGGTTTGCAAAATCTCAGATGCCCCCACCTCCACCCCCTCCCCCCAGATAAAGCTAAAAACTTGGTTTGGTCATTTGGAGCATCCATCAGAGACTTGAGCAGGTCGATGCACAATACCGAGAAGAAAGATGTGATCTTTCATCGACGTATAATTTTTGACCTCAGCAATATTTCAGGATCATTATAAAATCTGATGAATGAGGTTTTGTTTTTCTCCCCTTATTGAATCTATTTATGATAATGAGGTATTACTTTCTATGTTTTGAGATGCATAAATAAGTTCTTTGCTGTAATCTGAAGCGCCCAAAGTGCCATAGCTTGGCTTCACTTATTTTTTGTTCAAGTTAAAAGTAGAAGTTGATCATGTGCATGGGAGTGATGTAGAAACTATTGCCGCCAGAGGTAGGCTTGGCAAAAGGTCTGTCCTGGCCCAACTAAATTCAATGGACCAAGTCTGATTTTGACCAAGTTCGGACTTGGTTAAAAAAATTTAAACTTCGAACAAGGCCCAAAGTTGGTCCATTGCAAAACTTAGCTTGAAGAGCCAGTCAAAAGGCCTAAAGCCCATTGTCAAAGGAAAGGGATGTGTAAGGTTACTTATTCAAGTCGAAAATGTCATTTCCACTTTAAAGTGCAATTATTTATGAAAATCGTACTATTAATTAATTCTTAAAAATAATAATAATTAGTTTAGATCACATTTAAATATTAAGAATTAATAAAAGTTTAATTTTATTACAATTTAAGATATTATTAGTCTTCATCATCATTATCACACCTAATTTGAAATTCTACAATAAAATGAGATATGAGGAGATTTGATAGTACGTAGCTTTATTTCTATATAATAGAGAGGTTGTTTTTGGTAGATCCACATATAAATGAGACAATATAAATGATATAGAATTATAAATTGAAGGTCAAAATAATACTTTCACACTAAGGAAATCACAATTAAAATACCCATCTTAAATCCAAAATCGGCAACAACTTTCCAACCACTAATGTTAAGTTATTAGTATTATAACTTAATATCTTACTAGACTATTATAAAATTGCTTAAATATTAAATAAAATTGAATTTTTTTAAAATGGTTGGAAAATATTTTAAAGAATCTTTACTTATAAAAAATTTAAAATTTAATTTAAAAGTTTTATAAAATAAAAATTAATTTATTTATTTTAAATTATACAAATTGATTATTTTTAAAAAATTACCTGATTAAATAATAAATTGGTTAGTTGTTAACATAAAAAATTATTAAATTAAATCAATCTAAAATTAAAAGCTGAAATAAAAATTTACCAATTAAAAATATAAATTTGTGAAATTACTTGCAGCTTTTGACTTTGCTCCTTTTTGTCGTTTAACTGATTTTGTGTCGTGTAAGCTGCCAGCTCCCTCCCAACTTCCAAAGTCTTGTCTATACCGCACACGCGCGCTTACGTATTTAGTTTGAAACTGCAAACTCTACAGTGTTTTCATTTTTAGCGCTAAACCGCCAAAAGCCTCATCTTTGTTTCCATACAAAGCTTCCCTCGCAATCCTCCTTTCAAGTTCCTGAAATTCCACAAGTGTCCTTCTGTTTGGGTTTGCTTCATTCGAATTCTCCCTCCTTCCCCCAAATTTCAAATCCCTGATTCCCTCTATATAATTGCAATTCTCCTCCTCCATCTTCTACACACACACACCCAATCACCAGTTTGTCTATTTGTCCATCGATCAAAGATGCCTGCTTTCCCTGAAGAGCCGTTGCTTGCTCCAAACCCAGACAGGTTCTGTATGTTCCCAATCCAATACCCTCAAGTTTGGGAAATGTACAAGAAAGCCGAAGCCTCCTTCTGGACCGCCGAGGAAGTCGACCTCTCACAGGACCTTCGCCACTGGGACTCCCTCACCCCGGACGAGAAGCATTTCATTTCCCACGTCCTCGCTTTCTTCGCCGCCTCTGACGGCATCGTTCTGGAGAATCTCGCTGGCCGTTTCATGAAAGAGGTACAGATCGCCGAGGCCCGCGCTTTCTACGGCTTCCAAATCGCCATCGAGAACATTCACTCTGAGATGTACAGCCTTCTTCTAGAAACCTACATCAAAGACTCCGTCGAGAAGAACCGCCTCTTTCACGCCATCGAAACCGTTCCTTGCGTCACTAGAAAGGCCGAGTGGGCACTTACGTGGATCGACAGTTCGGAGACGTTCGCGGAGAGACTGATAGCGTTCGCGTGCGTGGAGGGGATATTCTTTTCCGGTAGCTTCTGTGCGATATTTTGGCTAAAAAAGCGCGGGCTCATGCCTGGCTTAACCTTCTCGAACGAGCTCATATCGCGAGATGAAGGCCTGCATTGCGACTTCGCGTGTTTGTTGTACACGCTGTTGAGGAAGAAGTTAAGCGAGGAGAGGGTAAGGGGGATAGTGAAGGAGGCGGTGGAGATAGAGAGGGAGTTTGTATGCGATGCGCTACCGTGCGCGTTGGTGGGGATGAACGGGCAGCTGATGAGTCAGTACATAGAGTTCGTTGCAGATAGGTTGTTGGGTGCACTTGGGTACGGGAAGGTGTACGGTGTGAGCAATCCGTTTGATTGGATGGAGCTGATATCATTACAAGGGAAGACCAATTTCTTTGAGAAGAGGGTTGGGGAATATCAGAAGGCCGCCGTTATGTCTAGTCTTAACGGTAACGGCGCCGCCACTCACGTGTTCAAGATGGACGAAGATTTTTAATTTTTCTTTTTCACTTTTTTAAAACATTATAAAATAAAGCCATATACAATTGTCATGATCTCGGCTTTAGGCTTTGTTGTTTTGGTTCAGTGCTGTTAATTAGTTAATTGAAGTTTTTTTAAAATTCTATGTAATATAAAGGTTTGGTTTTTTATAATTATGTAGCTTTTTTTAATTAAAGTATTTGTTATATTTAATCCTTAATATGGTACGGAGGTTTGGTGTATGGCAAGACGTTGAGATGGCCGAGTTGGTCTAAGGCGCCAGATTAAGGTTCTGGTCCGAAAGGGCGTGGGTTCAAATCCCACTCTCAACAGTCATTGGTTTTTGGGATAATTAGATTTAGACCACGTCTTTAATCTTTTCCTTAAATTGAATCTACTAATTTTAAGTTAGAAAGATGGCTGATTTCAATTTTTGGGATAATTAGATTTAGACCACGTCTTTAATCTTTTCCTTAAATTGAATCTACTAATTTTAAGTTAGAAAGATGGCTGATTTCAAAAAATCCCATAATTCTATTTTGTAGTATTTAAAATAATTTATTGTTATTTTAAAATTTTTTTATTATAATTTTTAGAGATAGATTTAATATAAATTTATAAAATATACAGTGTAATTAATATATTAAATTTTATTTTATAATTTTAAAAATTTTAGCAATTATTTTATAATTTTAAAAAATTATTCAATATTAAGGTACCAATATGGTACTATATCATAATTAAATTTAGTATTAATATTGATGTCGTATTCATAACCTTAGTTTGAAGATGAAAATAACACTGCTTTTTGTATATCAAAGCAATCTTAATTAAAACATTTTCTAAATTCTACAAATAATTTATATAAACTCATCAAAAACTAAAATTAAATTAGAACTACCATCATCATTATCACATCTAGTCCGAAGTCTCGCAATAAAGCGAGATTTGGGAAGGTTTGATAATACGTAACTTTATCTTTACATAATAGAGAGGTTGTTTTTGGTAGATCCATATGGAGATGTGATAATAAAAGAGTGATGTAGGTTAAAAAAATAAATAAGTAAAACTAGCACACTAAATCATTACGTAAATAAAATTCAATAAATACATAAATAAATAAAAATAAAATATAACTCGACTTTTTAAAAATATTTTAAAACTAAATTATAATGAAATATAACATCTTTTTAACTTTAGAAAAGTATCAATATTCAGATGATAAGAAAGTAATAAAGCATAAAGAACTCGATTTTGAATTATACAAAACAAGAAAATCTAGAAAAAAAATGAACATGTAAAAATACAAAATGTTTAAAACCATAAGATCATTAAGCATAAAAATTCAATCTTAACATAAACCCAATAAATTTAAACAAGACATCATTACCATATAGGCTCTAGTTTACTAAAAATTTACCTTCAAAAGAAGATAATGGGTATTGGGCTTGCATTGTCCATGAGATCCAGTCCACGAAACTTAATGCCAATGAGATTATATGTTAATCGCACGTGTGTAAAGATGTACGCACGTGCCAACCAAACGTGTGACGAAGATTAAGTTACCTTATCTCTGGTTGAATTTGCAGCAGCAAGAACAATGGCTACTGCTCTGAACTTCAACCTAATCGCCACATTCAAAGGAATCTCTCTGTCGTCTTCTTCTTCCTTCTTCAAGGGAGACCATGGCGTCTCCTCCTTCAATAAGCTGGTGTGCCCCAAAAGCACAAGCTTCGTGTCGTTGCCGATGCCACTCACCATAGAAATGGCTCACAAGAAGGGAGCTGGTAGCACTAAGAACGGCCGTGATTCCAGAGGTAAACGTCTCGGCGTCAAGGTCTTCGGCAATCAAGTCGCTAAACCTGGCTCCATTATAATCCGCCAACGTGGCACCAAGGTACTTAGCGTTTCTTCTTCTTCTTTTTTTGGGTTAATTGGGACTGTTTGATGATTAGTTTCGCAACTGTTGTGTATGCAACAATTTGGCAGTTCCATCCAGGGAATAATGTGGGGATTGGCAAGGACCATACAATTTTCTCCTTGATTGATGGACTTGTTAAGTTTGAGAAGCTTGGACCTGACAGGAAAAAGGTGAATCCGTTTTCCTTCTTAATCTTGCTACTTGTGCACAAACTGAGAAACATGGACGTGTGATTCTGTATCTGTAACATGGCAGGTTAGTGTTTACCCTCGGGAACTGCAGCCTGAGAACCCTAACAGCTACAAAGCAAGAAAGAGAGAATACTTCAGGTTGCAGCGAGAACGCAAGAAGGCTAGAAAGGAAGGCATTCTTGCTCCTACCCCTGGCCCCCAACTTGTACTTGCTTCCTCTAATCTTGATGATGCCATTGACAATCCGGTTTGCTGATCCTGGAACATTGGTAAATCCTTTAGGGAACAAACTTAATGATTCGAATACATGTGATGCACAGGCTCCTACTTTCTTTCTGCATTTATCTTGTACAATTCTTTTTTGAAGGTATTCGTAGTCGCTGAATTGAATATGATGTTCCATATCCTTGGATTTTAAATTATCAGATCTTTTCGGAATCTGCATTTAGGGTCATCTGGAAAATACTGAATGCCAATTGCTATCAAATCACTGGTGCAAAGAAATCTATGTTTAGTTATCTATTGTTTGATTCTGTAGTTAAGGATGATAAGTTGTGCCCTGGAATGCTGCTAGTTCGGCCACGACCATTTAAAGCCTAAAAGATTATAAAAAGTTGGTTGGCGGCCTTATGTTTGAAACTGTTGCCTTAAGCCTAATCTCCAACTTTTGGTGATCAAAACTGAAAATAGGGCAAATTCAAGAAAAAAGATGGCGTTTAAGTAACTCATATTAGGTTTCTATTTTAATTCTAATCCCTTCATTTTCTATAATCGCAACTGCAGGATTCACCGTAAACATATTCAACCACCATAACGATCGAATTTTACCTGTAAACATGTTCCGTAAAGATCTGAATTTCACCATGAACATATGAATTAGGAAAGGTCAATGCAGATGCATTATAAAATGCCAGATTACTATAGCCAGGTAAAAGATTGCAGGGAAAGGAATCCATCTATGATGTAAAATACTAAATACTTTCATATTATCCTCAACATTTCTAGGTCTTATACAAAAAGTTTCTGCTCATAAGAAAATAAAAAAACTAATTGTAAAACTTGATCCCTTCAATGTAATTGAGTCGGTCAACACCGGTCTTCCATTAAAGCCATCCATAGTGATCTGTAACGTTAACAATCAGACATCTCAATTCACATCCAAATGAATACTAACTCATTGCTTTGAGTTCAGAGAAGCAAAGATGAGTTGATGCATCTTATAATGTAGAGCTTGGAGCCTACTCATATAGACCCAAAAATTGAAAGCCCTTGGTATTGCAAGTTTGCGAAATTGCATATAGCAGCATAGATCTTATTGAAACTATATGAAACAATTTTTGTCAAAAATCTCATTCAAGAATAATAAGTTTGCCAAAGCTGTAGAACTTACAACTTCGAACAGTTGGAAATCCAGTTTAAGCACACAGTTAGATCTAGTAAGAGTAACTAATACCAATCCTGTTCGGAAGTGCAATTAACATGTAAAACAAATTGATTACATGTATTAAGCGATATTACCTCCTACATCAGGATCCCTCTAGTGGAATAAGAAGGAAAGTGAGTGAATGGAAGCAACAAGAAGGCACAAAAGTTACCATTTTCGTATTAGTGAATATATAAAACTAATTAAGTTAGCCTCACACAAAAACTTCAACTATTGTGATGAAACAGTCGTTTAACATCGTATCAGAGCCTTTATAACTAAGTAGTTGTGAGTTTAAATCCTACCACCCATCTATTATTCAGCACAAGCTAGAGTGAGACTGTGCAAGTTTCATGCGTAGAGGGCTTTCACTTGAGCGAGCGTGTTAGTAAATATATAAAATCAATTAAGTTATCTCACACAAAAACTTAAGTTATTGTGACGAAACAGTCATTTAGCGTTCCATTGTTCAACTTCTCGAGGAAACGCAACGAATGAAAATCCTAAATTCCCATAGCTATGAAGTTGATAATCAACATGCAAAGAGTTTTCGATAAATAAAACCCAGAAATAACTTGAAATTTCAGGGCAAAACGCCACGAGATCAAAGAAACTTGAAGCATACCTGAAGAAGACGTATCTAACTAGATCCAACAATGATATTGTTAATAGGGATGAAAATGAGTTTGACGAAAAACCCAACAAATCCCATCACCACAAATCCGATTGCCGTACGAAAAGCCACCTTGGTGAATTCTGGATCAACCCAAGAAAAGGAAAGATTAATCCTTTTTGTACGAGGGGTAGACAATAAGCACAAAACAAGTATTCCGATTGAAAAAGAATATACCTTTGCGGTCTGGCTTGTGGCAGCGCTTAACGAGGCGGACGCTGTCTTTGGCGAAGTCTCTCAGTGGGTCGAACACGGAATCGACTGCGTCCATCTCTGATATCTCTAAAAATCCTCGCGAAATCTGCAATTCGATGTTTTTTCGTTTGTAGGGATCGATATATATCCGTTTAGGTCAACTTATGAGCTAAATTTAAGTTAGTTATTCATTCGAGATTCAATTATTTTAAATAAAATTAATTTAAAAAAATAATATTATTTTATTTAAAAATGTTCATCTTAAATCTGAATAGTAAAATTTTGAATCTAATTAAAAAAATTATTATATATTTTTAATTTTAAAATATTGTTTTAAAAAATTTTATAAAGGCTGGCTTATGGGTCAGTCCATTGCCTCCCTATTTAGGAATTTTATTCTTTTTTGATTAAATGAAAATACAAGGAATTTAAAAAAAACTGTTTTTCTGATTAAACTTTTTAATTTTTAACTAAAATTTAATAATATATTTATTTTAAGTTAAATTGAATAAATCATTCAGGTCCTTTAAATTGAACTGAAATAATTTTATCATCTTTATCATCTTAATAAACGACCTTTGTTTTCCTCAAAAAAAAATAAACGACCTTTGTTCGGTACACATGAATCATGCTTAGCCCCTGTTTGGTTCAACTTTTGGAGACTCTAAAAGTATTTTTTTCACCGCAAAAGCTGTTTTCAGGAAAAAATGAGTGTTTGACTGCAAACTATAAAAGTACTTTTTAAGTAGAAATAGCTTTTGAAAAAGCCAAAATACAACTTTTTCATAAAGTTCCAAATTTTAGCTTTGTCGGGAAGCTGTTTTTAAAGTATATTTCCGTCACTTACGTATAGCTTTGTCTCTTCTCCTCATGGGTCTGTTTCTGAAACCTATAGCCGACTCTCGTTTTCGTTTCTCTGCTCACCTCTCCCTCTCGTCTTCTTACGTTCGTTCATCTTCTATGTATTTTTTTGGCCTGAAAAGTTATGTATCTGCGTCTGCGTTAACAACCCAGACGTCT
>JAOSBM010000205.1:3065537-3089339 GCA_027568955.1 Erythroxylum tenue
CTTCAAGAGTTTCAGCTCAAGGCTTAGGTCTCAGTCCGTTGAGGCTCCGAAACGGGGTCCAACACACATAGTGCTTAATCTATCCTTCATGGCTAACCAGCTCAAGAAGCTGACATTTGGCTTGATAGTATTTCCCCGTATCAACTTACCCCATCCAATTGTAGGTATTGTCCCATACTTCAGTTGTTTTGCTTGCCTAGTTGTTATGTCCCTTACAGCTAATCCATTCCAAAAGTATGTATCCTCTCCTTCATTGTATCGATACTATAGAGCTCTAATCTCCTCATAGGAAAGAGCCCTGTTGCCATTAGCAATTAACTCTTAGACTTTAGGTTTTTTGAAAATCTATCCAGAGTATCCCTAGCGTTTGGATGGTGAATTAGAGCTCCTTGACCTGTCCAATTGTTATACCATAAGAAAATTTTATCCCTTGTTCCTATTATGCAAGTAATCTGATGTTGTGCTTCCTCCCCCAGTCTAAGAATTTGGTTAAAGAACCATGAAAAACTGTCTTTAGGTTTGATTGCCCATAGACTTTCACCCTTTAATATAGGTATGCACCCATTTAACCCATAATGATTCCTTCTCACTTAAAATTTTCCACAATCTTTTCAACAGTAAGCATTTGTTGCATCTGCCAATGGACTTCACGCCTAGTCCTCCATTTGCTTTAGGTTGACAAATTTGAGCCTAGACCATGGCCATCCCTCTTTCTCCTTTCCCCTTATTCCATAGGAATTGTTTCATCCTTTTTTCCACTGTTTTGATCAGCCCCTTCGAGAGAAAATATGAGAACACCAATAGGTATTCATACACATAATAACCGATTTTAGGAGCTAAAGTTTGCCTCCATAGGATAATATTTAGTTTGTCTATGAATCTAATCTCTTTTGTGTCCTTTCAATAAGGGATAGGCATTTTCTAAAATCTGAGTCTTCTCGAAGAGATAGGGATACCCAAATAAGTGATAGGAGGCTCTTGATTATCCATTCCAGTGATAAAGAGAAATATCATTGGCTAGGTGTGCAGCACTATTCGATAAGATTAATAAATTTTTTAAAAAAATTGATATTCAATCCCGACATCTCCTTAAAGCTTTGGAAGGTATTCATTAGTACCGTAATTGAGGGGATATCATCCTTACTAAAAAGGATTAAGTCATCTGCCAAACATAAGCTGGTTAGTGAAAGCAACTTACACTTGGTATGGAACTTGAATTCTGGGCTCGTGGAGATCTTATATTTCAGCATGAGGATAAGAGTCTCCGTGCAGATTAGAAATAGGTAGGGAAAAAAGATCCCCTTGCCTAAGTCCCCTTTTGCCTTTAACCAACTTAGTGGGACTCCCATTGATCATGATTCTAAAAGAAACCGTAGAAATACACTCTTTTATCCAATTGATAAAAATTTGAGTGAAACCCATAACTTCCATAATCTGCAGTAAAAAAACTCCAACTAACACTTGCAAATGCCTTCTGGAGTCAACTTTTAATGTGCAATTTTGAGGGGATTTTTCTCTTGTGTATCCCTTTAGAAGTTCTTGCAAAATTAGGACGTTGTCTTTAATATTTCGCTTGCTTAAGAATGCTCCTTGGTTTTCACTGATGATGTAGTGTAGCACAGATTTTAGTATGTTGGCTAGTATTTTAGCAATAATCTTGTAGCTAAGTTAGTACATGAGATAGGCCTGAAATCGCTCCATGTAGTAGTGTTATGAGTTTTTGGAATCAAGCACATGGAATTCTTGTTGATCTCTTTGAGGATTACTCCTTTTTTGAAAAATTCATGCACTGTTTCTTTTATAATATTCCCGGTTGTATTCCAAGTTTTCTGATAGAAGAGTCCATTCAGTCCATCTGGTCCAAGAGCCTTCGAGCCATTCATTAAAAACCCCTGCTTCTATCTATTGATTTGTGACCTTAAGAGACCCCCTTGATCTTCAGGAATTTTAGGAGAAATAAACTTCCTGAGATCCTCACTGCAAGAACTAGTATTACCTTCAGATCCTAGAATCTTTTGAAAGTGTTTCAAAGCATCCTGAGCAATTTCAGCTTGCTCATACAAGATCTCCCCTGATTATGTTTTCATCGAGGTGATCCTGTTGACATTTCTCCTAGCCTTAATGGTGTTGAAGAAGAATCTAGTGCATCTGTTTCCTTCCCCGATCCAGTTGACTCTGGACCTTTGTTTTAATAAAGAGCAATGATTATCAACTGCTTGCATGTAGGACTTCAGTGCTTCCTTCTCCTCCCCCACAATAATCTCATCAGTAGGGTTATCAGCCAGTGCTTTATGTAAAAGTGAGAGTTGATGCCTAGCAATTTCTGCCCCTTACATTGTGCTAGAACCTTTACTTCTATTTACTATCTTCAATTCTTGCTTAATAGCCTTTAGTTTTGCAAACAGATGAATTGTTGAGTAACAGCCACTTCTACCTCCATTCCCTTATTGACTGCTTCTTGGAAACCTTCTACATTGATTAGGAAATTTTAAACTTGAACAAGTGCTTCAAATAAACCTTTTTGAATATATTGACCACCTTAATCGGGGTATGGTTCGCGAATCCTGGGTTTAAAAACATGGCTTTACTTTTTGGAAAAGTAGTTAACCACTCCACATTCACCAAAGCCTTGTCCAATTTCTTTCTGATGAACCAATTAGAGCTCTGCTTATTGCTCCAAGTAAATCTATGGCCCTCATATTTTAAGTTGGAAATTTCCACATCTTTGGTGCAATCCAACAAGTCGGTATTGTAGTTGTATAAGTTACAGTTTCCTTCAGCTTTAGATTTGTATATAGTAGAGTTGAAATCGCCACTTATGATCCATGGACCACTAGCTGTTTTTTTACTTCTTCTCATAGAATTCCATAGGTCCCTTCTTTAAAGTGCAGTATTATGACCGTAGACAAAGGTGGCCAACATTGAAGTATGCTCGATTGTAAATGCCAATTTTGTATGCATAATTGCTCCCCTGCTTCCAAAACCTCCATCTCTATAAACTCCTCGCCATAGGCTACGATTATTCTTCCATACCCATGGTACTAGTGATTGGATTTTAACCTCCATTGACTCCCAAAACAATCTAATTTATTCAAGTTTATTAGGCTGATTTTTGTTTCTAAAAGACAAAATAATTTAGGCTTCTCATATCGTACAAACTCCTTCAAGGCATTAAGCTTCGAAGGGTTGTTTATTCCTCTAACATTCCAAACTAGAAATGTTATGTAAAAAATAATTTTTCCTTTTGAGTTTTCCCTAATGCTCTGATTGCCCTTTCTAGTTTGCACTTGTTCCATCTTTTCCCCCTTATTTTCCATTTGATGTAAAAGATCTGGATGTTATGGCCTATGGGAGGCATCCTATTGCTGAGCTCCTAGGGGATTCAACTATACTTTTTCTGTAATGCAGTTATCTATTTCTGCCCCTTCCTTAGTTTGTTGTGTTGTCATATTTTCTGTTACCAACCGTATCTGCTGTTTATCCTCAACAATATGCTCAGTTTGATCCCCCTTAGCCGCATAGGATTGATTTCTACCTTCTCGAATCTCCAATTCTTGATCCACCGGTATCCTTTTCTGAACTTCAAGTTCTTAGTTTCTGTTAAATTATTCTCATATGATCCCATCAATTCTTCATAATCTCCCATTTCAAAGACTTTCCCTGTTGGTTTCCATATTTTGCCCTGAACTTGTAGGGAAGGTTTTCAATGATAAGTCACCATGACTTTATCCTCCTTTAGAGAATTTCCATCTAACCTTAAGATGGGAATGTAATCTTTCATCTCTTTTGAAATATTCATGCTCACACATAATTTGGCATAACCATCCCATTTCCTCAATGTTGTATTTTCATCCATGCAAATTGGTTTCCCCAAAAAGTTGGCTAACAAGTTCAAGCCCTTAGTGGTCCAATATTCTAGTGGAATATTATGGATGTTTACCAATAAGGGTATGTTCATAACTATAATTTTCTCTAGTTCTATACAAGGCTGCCAATTTTGGAGAAATAATAGAAGAAGTGAGATGTGTCATGGTCCTTCTTCTATCACTTTTTAAGCTTCTGTTTTTGCACTAAATATAAATATGATGTCATTTTCTGTTAGCGTTATCTCTTTTATGCCTCTTCCTTTCCAATTTCTTTGAATCCATACTTGTATTATAGGAAAAGGAGGGTGTTTATCCATAAAGAAGGCAATGATCGTTGCTTCCCAATTTTTACACCCTCCTACAAGATGTCAAGACTTGGAGCCATCATCAACTTCCTATTAACTTCCACCGAGGGACTATAGAAAAGAGAGGATTCTGAGCATTCCCCGATAACCTGTTTCCAAGTTCTCTTGGTTCCCTCAATGTTCTGGTAAGCTTATATGGTTGGTTTAGGTGGGTTTTGATGAGTGGATGAGGTTGGTGATTGCCTCCGTATATTGGAAGCAAGGCCCACGGGGTTTTGGTAAGCAAATGAAGGGGATTGAATATTAGGTTTGGTGTTAGTAAGTGGCAGGTTTGGAGGTGATTCAGCAAAGGAGGAAGATGAGTTGCAAGACGGTAGAGGGGCAAAATCAGAGAGGTTGGGAGGAGTGATGTCAATCATTTTGGTAAATTTTGGCAAGGAGTAGCAGTACAGGGAAAAAGAGCAGGAAATGTTGGTTTAGAATCGGTAATGTGAGGAAGGCGTGAAAAGATTTTGAGATGTAAGGACAGCACTACCCCTGGTCTGAAGTAGGTGTAGCAACAACGATGAAGGAAAAAGAAGGCTGATATGCAGATGCACAAGGTTGAAGGTGAATAATAGAAAGCTACAGCCAAAGGAGCAAGGTAGGGGAGGAGAATGAATGTGAGCTCAATTAGAGCTCAGTGAGAAACAAAGTTTCAGAAGCGGTTTGGGGGTTTTCGTGGGACTTGTAGAATGACGGGAAGACAAGACAGTGACTCTGAATGCAGATTAAGTACCACAGATAAAGCAGCTAGATTTGAAGGAGGAGAATGCAAAGGGAAGTCATAGTTTTAGGTTAGGTGGATAGGAGAAGAGGACAGGAAAGGGGACAAGGATTTATCGCTGGAGCGGAAGCCATCACCCTAACTTGTTGTGATACAGAGAATCTTATAACTATATTAACAACAACACTAATTAGAAATCTCATTAGTTCGCGGAGTCTGGAGAGGTCTAGTAAGTTATCTCTAACTAGTAGAGAGACTGTAACATAAATCTTATAACTAATGAGTAAAATTCTAAGTGATGGTTTAACGGTAAAAATCTTGAGCCATCTAATTTTTTTGTTCGGTTGTCATCTTTTTTGTTCGATTTACTTTAACAATTCTTGTTGTTAAAAATTAATTAATTTATTAATTAGTCATCAATTTTTGTAAATTAATAAATAATATTAATTAATTAATTTTTATTTAACAATCATTTTTTTAATTATATTTCAAATTTTTTGATAGATAAGGATAATTTATTTTAATTATTTTTTAAATTATTTAATTTTATGTAATTTTTAATCAGCTTTATGATGGTCTAATGCGATCGAACCTTTTAAACTTTAAATTTCTTATTTTATCGATTTAACTTTCCATCCAAAATTTGAAACATTGCTTATGCCGATTAAATTTTTAGTGTTGAATGAATAAATCTTTGACCTATAACAATTTGAAGAATTTGAGAAATTCTAGGTTGTAAGTGGTAATTGGTAAATTGATAATTTAGGATTTTTATAGATTTTATTAAGACACTATTCAAAAAGAGCCCTCTTTATTTAATAAATATTGTAATGATTATTCTTATACTAAATTGATATTTTGCATCATTCAATTATCTAGGTTTAATGAATTACTAAATTTGAATTTGTCATATTTTTATTTTAGTATTTTTTAAAAAATTAGTTAAATTTATAAATCCTTTAAAATTAAATAATTTATTTGAATTTCTTTTAACATCTTATTGATATACATATAAAAATTGATATATGAGAGAGTTATGTAATATCATTTTTTATGATTTTAGAATGTAAAATAAATGATTGGACGTATTTTAAATATATAATTATTAATATGTTTATTATAAAAGTTTAAAAATTATGTTGACAAAAATAAAGATGTTTAATTTTAAATATTAATTTTTACGTATTTAAATAATATTAATAATTTTTAAAATTGGTTTTAAACGTTGAATACTGAATTGAAAATATAAAATTCTATATTTCAATTGTTTATAATATATAAAAATAATTGCCACTTATCTTTTTTTAATTTTTACTATATATTCATTTGTCGGGTCCGATCGGCGGAGTTGGATGATGACCCAGCCCATTCCTCTTCGAGACACTTGATATTGGATGCGTTTAAAAACCAATCGCTCGTAAGAAAGAATCAAGCTGCAGAGGCAGAAGAAGATGTCGGGGAAGAAGAAATCAGATCCATACGAGACGGTGAAAGGAGGGAGACTTACGTTTAAAGGTGGAGGTCTTGCCACTACTAGCAAATCTATCCACAAGAAGCATAAGAAGAACAAGAAGAAGCAACAGGTAGACGATGACCCATTACTGACCACCAACAATTCTGATGCTTCACAGCCGCCTTCCGACGACATCTACACCATAGACGCCGCCAAGAAGATGATGTACGAGGAGCTGTTCCCGGTGGAGACCAAGAAGTTTGGGTACCATTCCAAGTCCGATTTCAAATCCGTCGAGGACGCTCTCGATGACCGAGTAAAGAAAAAGGCCGATCGTTACTGTAAATAGTCACTGAACTACTCAAGTTAAGGTATTAGATTTTGGATGGATGGATCATCGATTAGGGTTTATCGTTATTCGACAATCATGTACTAACCTTCTTATTTCTTGACAAATCAAACCTTTAACTAGGTTTTATGTTATTAATTGATGTATGCTTTTTCTTTCTTTTTTTCACCCAAATATGTATTCCAGGCCCAAATGTTAATCCATTTTATATCTGAATGGAAAGGATTGCAGAGATATTTGGTAAAAACCCTAAAGCTTGTAAAAGTGTAGGAGAGACTAGAAATAGATGCAATAAATCCCTTTATCTTCCTGTTTCACAAGTCAATTGTATCTTGTGAATGACCCTTTTCAGTCAGTACTTCCTTGTTTCATATACTTACATATTTGGATTTCTAGTGTAATAGTGTACTTTGAAGCATCTGTTTCAAGCAGAAACTAGTAAAGGATTTTAGGATTAGGAACTAAAAGTTATTCACTTTCATCGAATGCTTCTGGTGGGTGGCTGTTAGACTCCAAAGTCAGTTTGCATATTTGGCACACGAGTTGGCATAAAGATGCATCATGACTAAGGAATATGGAGATGTCCTGCAAAGTTTTTTCTGTTGAATGGATTCCTTTTTATTTTTTCATGCTATCAATCTTGGTGCCTTTGCATATAAATATCTAATGTGATTGTTACATATTTCTGAGAATTGCATTGATTTGTTGATATGGAACTTTGGTTCTTTAGTATCACTTTTCTGTTTCGCTTCAGCTATTGTCCTTTGATTCCCCCGATATTTGTTAATTCGAAGGAAACCTATTATCTGGGGATGATTATCGACTCTCGCCATGTAATTAACGTGTTTTCACGTGATACATGATACTTTTAATAGTCTGTCTGTTGTGGCTTTTTGGTTTGGATCTTGGGGAAGCAATCTCTGTGGACTTTTCTTGCTCTCGACAGTGGTTCTGTCTTGATAGTTTTATGTTACGTAAACTCAAACTCTGGTGATTTGTGTCAACGTGATGATATAAGGCAATTCCATTCTTTGTTCCAGTTTTTGTTTATCTTGAATCGGACTTTGTTGGCTCAATTTTCCCAGTTTTGTTGAACAACTCCATCTTCACCTGCTCAATTTATGCTGTCGTGATGATATAATGCAATCTCATTCTCTGTTTCAATTGCTATTTATTTTGAATTGAACTCTTTTGGCTCAAATTTTCCAGCTTTTTTGAGGGAGCAAGTCCATCTTTCAGCTCGATTTGTGCAATTTTGTTGATATGATGCAATCTCATTCTCTGTTTCAATTGATGCTTATCTTGAATTGGACTCTTTTGCTCAACTTTTGCCAGTTTTGTTGAGGGAGCAACTCCATCTTCACTGCCATTGTGACAATATAATGGAATCTCATTCTCTGTTGAGGGAGCAACTCCATCTTCACCTTCAATTAGTGAATCTATCCAGAACTTGGAAAATGCAGATAACCAATCTGAGCCTGTCAGTCCTTTATTACATGAATGATAAAGAGCATACAAATTGAGGGCACTTGGCATTACTGAATTAGTATTATATCTGAGCGTGTGGAAACAAGGAGACTATATTAGCAACAAAACCTCCTATTTATCTAATAAAACAATAAATCAGACATCAAACTTGGGAGTCAATTGCATAATTTTTCTGCAACTTTTCCATAGTCATTTAGTCCTCTATTCGATTTCCAGATGAGCCTCGTGTTCAACAGGTCGACAAGGACTAGTTTAGGTTAGACTAAAAAAAGAAAACAAGAACAAAGTAGATCTGCTTGACCAACTGTGTCAATAGGCAGTTTTTTTTGTCGTCATCATCATCATCTAGGATTGGTAAGGCGTTTTCAACCCGATCGGCATGAACGAGTTCGGCCTGAATTGATCTAAAGTTGAATTCGATTTTTTTTTAATTTTTGAATTTTTAACCTGGTCTATAATAATAGTAAGAATGTGAGATTACACAATAGCAAAGGGGTAGGAACATAAGTGTACCAAAAGACAAATTTTAATGATATCTCTAGTGTTTTCTCCTACTGAAACAAAGGGCAACAGAACTTGGGAACAGGTGACCTGTTCCACAGAACTTTCAAATTTTCTGATGTTATGACAAAAAACAATAAATCAGACGTTACACTTTGGAATCATCTGCATAACTTTTCCGCAAAGTCCTCCTATTTGATTTCTAGATGAGCCTCATTTTCAACAGCTGCTAGAAGAACTAGTTGAGGTTAGACTATTTTTCAGCAAAGCCATAAAAAACAGAGAAAACAAGAGGTAAGTATATCAGTCCGCTAGACCAACTGTTACCTAAAAGATAACTCAGTTTTAGAAATGTGACATGGACTGATTTTATATTCCCAAAAAAATTATAATCTATGTATAGGGTCAAGCAACAAGACTCACTATCACAATAAGATTTCTAAAATATCATATGATCTTGACGAATCCTCACCCTCTGCGTTTGCTTTATATATACATTTATATAATATATATACAAAATCAAGATGTAGAATTTTAGTCAGTATTTTTAAAATAGACCGAAAGTTAAACTGACAAGATAAGAGATTTAAACGATTCAACCAATATCACGTACAACACCTTCTAATAGTTGGTGATCTATTCTGTAAGTATCAACTTTTCAAACTCCTATGCTGGTGGTTGCTTCGGGATCTGAATGATAGTAGTCTGATCATTAGAATGATCAGTGACTATGTAAAGAGCATCCGAAGTAGAATTCGAAAAGTTGAGATCTAAAGCATGATTTTATAAACGATAGATTGTGTAGTGTAGAATAATCATGATGGCTGTAGGATCTGAATAAAATAAAAAAATTTAATGTATGATTAAAAAAAGAATATCTTCACCTATCAATTAATTTATAAAATTAATTAGTTTAAAAAATTGATTGATTAATAAATGAATTATTTGATTTTTAGTAATAATAATTATTAAAATAAATTAATCCGAAAATTAAATATCGAATAAAAAATTAACTAATTTAAAAATTTTATAATTTAACGTCCAATTTAATCATTACCTTTCGTGCCTTAAACAACATTTATTTGACTTTTCCAAATCCTGAAACTGGAAGCAGCTTAGAAATTGCAAGCATGCATGACACATCCTGGAAGAATTTTCTTATCCATTACTTGTTCATCTTCATCTTTATTATTTAAAGGATTCCTTAAACTCCTGTCTACTTACGTTGCTGCACTGAATTTCTGGTTTTATGCTCCTGTCCGAGTTTGAAATTAGAGGGTTGAAGATTATGGAGGAGAGTTCATCATATACAAGCTCTACTGCATCTGCCACTGAACATATGATGTTTAGTCCTTCCTCATCAGATGCATATTCAACATCCGTAAACGCAACACCTTTCCACCGTGAGTTTATTTACCATCTTCTGATTATGTTCTGTGCATCTTATATTGATTGAGTTTTTTGATACATTTTATGGTATTAAAATACATACTGAAGGCAATAGAAAGACTGGACATCTGGAAAAGCTCAAAAATAAAGGGTCTGTTTACGCTTTCAGGCTCTTTGATCATGGTAATTACTTAACCATCTAATCGAAACCTACTACTTGAGTACAGACATATATATTCTGGGACTGGATTGATCTAAAAAAAAGTTGGTGATGTAGTGAGGATGGGATCTAAGCTATCAGAAACAGTGAAGGAAAAGGTGAAGTTAGGGGCAAAGATAATAAAGGAAGGTGGGAGGCACAATATATTCAAACATAAATTTGAAGTAGTTGAAGGAGAGAAGCTTTTGAAGGCATCTCAGTGCTATATCTCCACCACAGTTGGTCCTATTGCTGGCCTTCTCTTTATCTCCACGCATAAGCTTTCCTTTTGCAGTCAAAGTTACGTTACCTTCCTTTCTCCTGATGGTGGACAGTTTCTTAGATATCCCTATAAGGTATGAACACATAAAAGCTTAATCCTTTTCCATCTTAACACTGCATAACGTGATGTAATCAGAAATTGAGGTGGTGCAGGTTGTGATACCAATAAGGAAGATCAAGAGAGCTCGTCAAAGTGAGAACATGGACAAGCCAGCGCAGAAGTACTTAGAAATAGTGACTGAAGACAATTACGAGTTTTGGTTCATGGGTTTCCTGCGTTACGAAAAAGCTTTCAAGAATCTGGAAAAGGCAATTTCCACTGCACTCCTTTCCTCAAGTGTGACAGAAGGAACAATTTCAGATAGCTAGCTGTTAGATGGAAAAGAGACTGATATAATTAAAAGAAAGACCTTTAGAATCTGCGGTAAAACGAAGATAGTTTGCAGCACTCTGAGTGAAAAGAAAAGAAGCAACTGGGTACATGGCGCAGAGCTCAAACACTGAGGCAGACAAAGAAAGTAACAATCTTTGGCATAATCTGACATGAACCCAGAGAAAGGGTAATGGCTCTGCGTGAAAAGAAGTGGACTTTTCAAATGTCAGGTTAGCATTTGGGCCATACACAGGCCTATTCCAGCTTGATGGCTCTCTTAATTGTTGCTTCTTGCTTGCTTGCGTGCTACTGATGTGATCCGTATACTTCTCCGTACTTCCGTAGTCAATGGTAAAATCTCCTTAGATTTTTTATTTTCTAGAGTATCTTGTGTTTATAAAACAATCTGGTGCAAAAGGTTTCATCCAACATGTCACCCTCTAGTTGGTGAAAGTAGATGTTCCTGAATCTTACTAATCGTGTCGGAGGAAAATACCGGACTAAAAACTTCTCAATAAGCTCATTCCAAGTAATAATGGATCTAGAAAGTAAAGACTTTTATGGTCAGGCTATTATTCTTTTTTTCGTTTCGTTGATTTTCTTTTTTCAGTAAATGTCAGGAGGTTATAAGCGTCTATACCGTAAAATCAATTTTTAACAGAATGAAAAAGACATATATAGTAGAATCGTAACCATAGAATACGACCCTAATCGAAATGCATACATTTGTCTCATACACTATAGGAATAGCGAGAAGAGATAACAGTTTCTGTTGGAGAATGGGAGAAAGAACAAAAAATTCTTTCATTTCTATATTTCTATTATGAAATGTTCATGCAATATACAAATAAGGATTGAACAAATAATTATTCAGCTTTCTTAAAAATTCTGTATAGAAAGGGGTGAGTAAAATATATAAATAGAGAAAGCCGTGTGCAACAAAACATGCAAGCACGGCTTGGAGAGGGATTTTGTTACCTATTTTAATTCCATTTTTTACTCCATCCGATTAGTTCTGGGTTCGAGTCCCGGGAACTCATTATAACTATCTATTATGCGAAACTATAAATTTGCTTTATTCCTCAATGTAAAAGGGAATAACCTTAGTCTAATAACATCTAAAATAATCTTGGTAATATCATATATCTACAAAAGGTTGGCGAAATATGCATTTGGATCCTTATTAGTCAAGCCATTAAATTGGATATGTTATTAAACCATTTGAATTATGTTGGATTTGATCCAACGTTACGAATACTGTACTAAACTTGGTACCAGATTAAGTTCTGGCACGATATTGTACCAGTATCGGTTAATACTGGGTACAGTTTCAGGTAATTTTTTAAATTTATGAAATAGTCTCTGAATTTTTTTAAAATTTAGAAAATGGTCTATTGTCATATTGTACAGTTGTACTGTATATTTTTAACCTTCTCTCCAAAAATTATAATAATAAATAATAATCACAATTTTAATTTAATTTATAAAATTAATTTAACAATTATTAATAAATATAAATATATTTAAAATATATTTTTAAAATATATAAATTTCAAATAAATTTTGATTTAATAATTAAAATTTATAAAATAAATATTAGTTTATAAATGACAAATTTTAAATTATTTATTTTAAAAATTAAATATTTTTATTAATACTTTATTAATAAATATTATATAAAATATTAAAATAAATTTAAATAAAAATAATTTATTTTTAAGTTTTATTTAATTTATAATTATTATTAGTAATAAAAATATTAATTATTATTTTAATTAAAAATTGACAATAATTATAAAAGTTGAAATAAATAAAATAACTAATTAAATTAAATTAATTAAAATTCGACGTTATATTATCAAATACTAAATATAAAAATAACTATATCATTTAAACATATTAAGCACAAATTTAATAATTTATTTAAATTAAATTAATTATAAATCCATGTTATGTTGTCAATACTAAATGTAAAAATAGTTATGTCATCTAAATATATTAAATTGGATGTTTTATACACACATCAAAATACATCAATATATTTATTAGTCCTCTGTCCCTATCGATTTCACTACTGCACCTTTTTGAGCATATCAATCCATTTCCATGTTCTTCTTATCTCAACCGTTTTCTCCACTATACATAAACATAGGGATAACATTTGTGCCCTACTCAAAATCATCTACAAAATTTAGATTGATTGAATTTCAGGTCGGGCTCGACCTTATTTTTTTAAATAAAGTCTAAGAATTGATAACTATAAAAAAGACGTTATTTTCTATTTTTAATTTAAAAATATTAAAATCAAGCTTGATTAAGCCAAATCAAGCCTCGGGCTGATCTGGGACTAGCAGAAGTTGTGGGGTCTTGGACTCCACCTGATTCATTGTCATCCTTACATAAAGTAAACCATTTAAGAGCATATTAAATAAATAATTTATAAATTAGTAATTTAAATTTAAGTAGCAAGCCTAATTTAACTATGTTTAATATGTTTTTAATGTATTTTTACCATTGACCAACAATAGGAGCAATATCTCTACAGAATTTCCACTAATACGCGATATCTTGAAAGATTCAGAAATACGTAGCCTTACTTTTAACATTTTTACTATTAACCAATCAATAAAATTGAATTGACCAAAAGGATGTAATTTTTTTCATGGTTAAATTAATCAATATTAAATTTTATAAATTTAAAACATTCATTTGTGAATAAATAATTTTATAAACACAATTAAATATGTATGAGATGTTAGGTAAAAAATAATAGAATACAATAAGATGTAGGATTAATGCAATAATAACAATATATGAAAAACTATGCAATAGACGTTATATATGTGGCAGGTGTGATTTTAAATATGATAGAATGAGGATTTTGTCACCTTCCAATTTTATTAAACAATAAATAAAGAAATGGATGTTGTGATGTGCTTTTAAATAAATAAAGCCTCTATTTGATTAGGCTTATACTAGTAGAGCTTTTGTCAGTAGAGTTTTTTTCTGTAGATTTTTTCCGAGAATAACTTTTCTAAGAAGCTAGTTGATTGTTTGACTGTCATTTAAAAAAGAGCTTTTTCGAAAAAGCTTCATACAGTAGATTGTTTGACAACATAAAAATAAAAAGTATTTTTAATTTTAACTATATTTTATTTTGTAATAAAAATTATTTATGCATATAAAAATTATTTAAAGTATATTAAACAATATGCAAAATACAATATATTAATTATTAAATAATTTTAAACCATATGAAACAAAAATGAAAATATATCTAACCAAAATTTTTATATGGATTATAACATAAGTAAAATTAATATAAAACTAAATATTAAAACATGTAAAAAAGTCAAATAATATTATATAAGTCCCAAAATAAACGTGAATATGAGTTTGTGGGTATTGTAGGAATTATGTGTAAAACATAACGGCAAAATGGACTAAAAATAGGCTTTTCAATTGATCTGAAAAATCTACCCGAAAATGCCATTTGAGAGATTTTTTTGAAAAGTTTCAAATTTGAGCTTCTTAAAAAGCTATATTTTAGTTGTCAAAAAAGTCATATCTATTAAAAAAATATTTTTTTATTTTACTGTCAAATACCTATTTTTCTTAAAAAAACATTTGTATCAGAGAAAAGTACTTATTAACCTTCTAAAAGCCAATCCAAAGAGACATTTAAGCCTAAACAAATCATGCTCAAGTCAAAAACAACTTTAACCATAATTTCAAAATAATCTTAAACATCTGAAATCAAATCTAGCATGTCTAATTTTTTATTTCAAAATCACCAAAATTTTCAGCTCATGCTCTAAATAGTTTTTTTAATACTACACTAAATTCTTGATTTTATACACTAATTTTTAAATTATATACTTCAAATAAATAACAAAAAACTCAAGAATCATAACATTAAGACCTAAAAGTTTCATTAGTTGGAAATAATATTAAAAGTTATAAAGTTAAAGGTAGCATAATTAGTAAATTTGATTCGACATGAATTAAAATATGATATATTAAATTCGAATTGATCGAGTTTTAAATTATAAGCGGACTCAAATAATTAGAATGAAATAAATATTTTCATCAAGATAAAATTATCATAGTAATTGTTCAAAACAAATCATAAGATCAAAATATCAATTTAGTCCCGTTTAATCCGAAAAATTCACTTTTGATGTTGTTTATATATCTCCTCGAAAAAAATAATTATAATTTTGGAGAAACCTATATTTATTATAATTCCAAAACAGGAAAGAGTCTTCCTTGAATTTTAATTTTAAAACGAGTTTGAATATTGGCTATATCTAAGCTTATTACATAGCTTGATCTGCGCCGTACAAACATCCTCAAGATTTACTTCCCATTAACTTGGACATATAACCGACAAAAATTCTTCCTATTGTGATTTTGTTCCCTACCCTGTCTGTATCTGACCCTTTTCCAAGAAAAGTTCCATGCTTGTCTCCATTTTCTCAAGAAACAAACACTGACCTTGAAAATCCAGTATCTAACAACTCCCCATCATACATACTAGTACCTGAAGTTAGACCCTCGTTCATTCCCTGAACTCATTGTCTCTGTTCCTCTCTTTGTCTCTTTGATTGCTTCTTTACCATGCACACCTCTTAAACAATCACAGACCGTATAAAGATCAAAGCTTTATTGTTTGGATCAAATGGGGACTGCAACATCGTCGATGGCAGCAAAATTTGCATTCTTTCCTCCAAACCCACCTTCTTATGCTATTGTAGTGGATGAAGAAACTGGGAAACTGAAGATCTCTGATGTTGAGAAAAGAGACAACGTGGATGTTTTGAAGCTTCGTACCAAGAAAGGGAACGATATTGTTGCCATGTTTGTAAAGAACCCCTCAGCTTCTTTGACTGTGCTGTATTCCCATGGAAATGCAGCTGATATTGGCCAGATGTATTACATCTTCACTGAGCTTAGTTTGCACCTTAATGTCAATCTCATGGGGTTAGTTTGTCATATCATATTTCCATAAAAGTTTTCTCCTTTTCTTTTCGGGATTCGAATGAAGATCTTCTCTGTGCATATCGATGTTCTCAATGAAACATGACACTATATATGTGTTCTTCATCTGTTTGGGAAATGTCTCAATGAGTGTGGTCTTTTTGTGCCGTGCAGGTACGATTATTCTGGGTATGGACAGTCATCTGGAAAGGTATACTCTGTCTTGTTTTCATCATTTCATACATTAGACAATTAACCAGGTGAGTTATGGTAAAGATGAACACAAGAAGTAGATCAAACAGAGTCTAACTCAAGCCTAGTTGGAGTGGACGGAACACCTTTCACCTATAGGATGAGATGCAATAGTGTCAAGTTTAGAGAGACCATTTGGCATTTGCAAATGGAACAGTGTGATTGTTTGTCAAAGAGAGTGGTTAGAGACGGCTTAGGAGTTCTTTAAACTTATCTTTCAATTGGCTTACCTAATATAACTTTATAGTTAATGTAAAGGGATCCAATACCAACAATGCAAAGTGGTCAGTCTGCTAAAGTAGATGCTTAAACTTCAACATTGAACTGGTCATAGTTTTGGTGAATTGGAACTCTGAAATCCGTACCTTTCTGTATATCTTTACAAGCTTGGATTATGTAGTTTGCTCAGCTTATTGTTTTGGTTTGTTACTATGAGTACAAGGATTGCTTATTTGATATAATAATTGATACCGAATCAGCCAAGTGAGCAAGACACGTACGCTGACATAGAGGCTTCGTATAAATGCCTTGAAGAGACATATGGAGCGAAAGAGGAAGATATCGTATTGTATGGTCAGTCAGTGGGGAGTGGACCTACTCTTGAATTGGCTACTCATCTACCTCATCTAAGAGCGGTGATACTTCACAGTCCAATCCTGTCTGGCCTTCGAGTCATGTATCCGGTGAAGAAAACATTTTGGTTTGACATTTATAAGGTTAGTCAGTCGAAGTGCCCATTTCAAGACCTGACAATTCAATGCATTTGGTTGACCAGTTTATGTGGTATATGAAACTTGGTGAGTTATTAAAATGGAAGCCTTTGTTTTTGTTGCAGAACATTGAGAAGATTCCCTTTGTCAATTGCCCGGTTTTAGTGATTCATGTAAGTTTTTTTTCCTGTTACTCTTTCTGTACCAATGCCTAGTCGTAGATGTATTTTTCATGATGATTCAGACTCTAACTCGAACAATTTTAATTAACCTCAACGATGATGTAGAATGATTAATTATTTTGATATGTCCTGATGAGGATGTAGAGTCTTTTTAAGTTAGAAGTGGATAGGTATGCTGAATTCTTGAGATGTTGGTTCCCTCTTAACAAGAGGAGAAGTCCTAGAATTCTTGAATAGACCGGGAAAATGTTCGTGCTCTAATCAAAAGTAGTTTTGATCATAGAATGCCAGATACTGTTAATCCAAACCCTTCCAATTCCTCAATACAGGGAACAGAAGATGAAGTTGTGGATTTTTCCCATGGGAAGCAGCTATGGGAGCTTTGTAAGGAGAAGTATGAGCCGCTGTGGGTTAAAGGAGGCAACCACTGCGACTTGGAACTCTATCCAGAGTACTTACGACATTTGAGGAAGTTCGTATCTGCTGTTGAGAAACTGCTTCCAAATCTTAGAGATGCTTCTAGACAAAATACTGATAGGCTAGAGCATCCTCTGAGTACAACAAATACAGAGAAGGAGAAGTCAAGGTCAAGCACAGATCATAAAGAGAAGGGTAGGCCAAGCTCTGGGCACAGAGAGAAATCCAGGCCAAGCACAGATGGTCGAGAAAAACAAAGAGCCAGTATTGATAGAAAGGAGAAGTCAAGAAAGAGTGTTGATCGCCCGGCAAAAGCAAGGAACAGCACGGATCAGCCAGATAAGGCAAGGAAAAGTTTTGACAGGTTAGTTTAACCATCTAAATACCTGCCTGGTTTTCCTGTTCTTATCAATTCTTGCTTGTGGATAATGTTAATTGTTCCAACCTGGTAATGGCAGGTTGGGAGATATGGTGAGATCTGTTGGATTGTGCAATGTTGATTGTTTAAAACAGACAGCTGCTGAGGCCTGAGCCAGAAAGATCAGTTCCGGGTTGTAACGAAAAGCTGTTAGTATATTCCTAGTTTAGAAGAGAAACAAACATAATGTTTATCAGCAAATTCTTCAATTTATTGCATTACTTCATGAGTTCTGCAAAATGCAGCTACACAAGTGCCATATCTCCCGCTTGATCATATAAAAGCTTTGAATAGGAGTGATTATAGATTGCCAGAGGCAAATTTGCATACACCCCAGAGAAGATCAAAGTTCAGCACGCACTCCAGCTTTCATGTTCATATCCAATATCTTCAGGCAGATGGTGTTGAGCTTAAAGCATTACATCAATCTTTTTCTTCCATTTCATGCAGCTCTTTTTTGAGTTCAATGGGTGATATTGGTGTTTAGATTTTGTATGGTTTCACATAAAGCTTCCCTGTCATACCTTTTTCTTTGGTTTTGGTTTTTCCTTTTTGAGGCTTTAGTACAAAGAGGATTTGTCCAATCTCCAAGTCAAATTGCTTTCAGTTTTTTTTTTGGCTGTATTCTTTTGCAAAACCAATGTTCATGAATAGGGAAAAAAAAATCAGATTTTTCACTTTTAAATGAACTCCAAGTGAAGTGTATCTGTATCTTCCCTCATCTTGTTCTTCATCAGCATTTGGCCAAGAATGTCAATGCATCCAAATTTGATGAACCTAAGAATTTCTAAAAAAAAAACAGATTTTTCACTTTTAAATGAACTCTAAGTGAAGTGTATCTGTATCTTCCCTCATCTTGTTCTTCACCAGCATTTGGCCAAGAATATCAATGCATCCAAATTTGATGAACCTAAGAATTTCTTAAAAAAATCAGATTTTTCACTTTAAAATGAACTCTAAGTGAACTGTATCTGTATCTTCCCTCATCTTGTTCTTCATCAGCATTTGGCCAAGTATGTCAATGCATCCAAATTTGATGAACCTAAGAATTTCTTACTTTCCAATCACTAAATTATTATGCTTCACACTTTTAGAATCAAAGCAATGTTCGTTCCAATAATAAATTAATCTCAAATTTCTCAAAATTTAATTTAAGTTGAATCTAACTTGTTATCTTGAATCAGAATTCGAGAGTAGTAATTACGAATTCTGTTATTATAAAAAATGTTTAGTAGGCAAAATTTCGTTTTGGCAGAGGCTTGGGATTCAATCTTGGATTGTTATGAAGTATTTTTTTTTTGGGTCCTTGACTCCTTGGATTGTTATGAAGTATGAACATTACATACTAATAAAATGGAAAAATGGGAACTGTAAATGGATGTTGATGAGGCTGATATGGCAGCATCTAGGCCTTACAATTTCCCAAACAAATAGCTCCAAACCCAAAACCCCAAAGTCTCGTCTTTGCTCGTTCTAGAACCCTCTTCGCTTCCTCCTTAAGCCCTTTTTAAGGGTTTTTAGTTTATTGCATTACTGCAACAAAAGTTGTTCCTTATCATGGCTCCAGTTTTAGGCAGAAGCTTGGCTGCTGCTTCTTTGGTTTCTCTTCCTTCGTTAAAACCCTTTTCAGTGAAACACTCCAATGTCAATAAGAGCAAGTTTTTTAATCTCAGAAGTGCATTTCTGCATCAAAATAACGTTCTCGGAAAAGGGTTTTCTTGTGCTGGATTAAAGTGGAAGCTTGACCGAAGATACGATCGAATTGCTGTCCGATGTGAGGCGGCTGTGGCTGAGAAGGAGACCACTGATGATTCCGGCGAGAAGTTTGAGTACCAAGCTGAGGTGGGTCTCTGTTTTTCTTTCCGTATTCTTTTTCGTTCTAGATTTGTTGTATTGTATACAGTTGTTGTCCTTTTGGATTTTACGCATCGTTCTGATTCCTTTCATGTTTTTTATACTTCCTATTTGGTTTAGCTCAGTAAAGAAGGTGATTTTCTGTTTTGTTTTGCATTTCATGGCAATTGATGGACTTTTTGAATCGCAGAAGTAAAAAGTGAGCCCCTTTTTGGGCAGAACTATGATGGGCTGGCTTTATATGATTCTGTATGGGATGAAGCTGGAATCTTTTGGGTTTTGCGTTTTGTTTTCTGTCTAACTACTGGCATTATGTTCATTTGCAGTCTGTTTAAGTATATGCTTTTGTATTTACTCATGTTCAGGTTACTGAAAGCATAAAAATTTAAATGTTTCAGGTCAGTCGCCTATTAGACTTGATTGTTCACAGCCTATACAGCCATAAAGAAGTTTTCCTTAGAGAGCTTGTGAGGTGAGTATGCAGAATATTGGTAGTGTAAGCGTATCAGAGTTTTAATGATTGATGACATATTAACCATTAATCTTCTTGTACATCTACAACTTAATGGATTCTAATGCTTCTCTCTAATTTATTTATGCCTTTTCGTCCCTTTTTGAACAAGCGTCTCACTTTGGTTTTCTTCTGGGATTTTGTCCTTTTCTTTTGCTATTCAACTTGTGTATATATTTCATTATACTTTGAGATGGTGATTTCCTAATATTATTACCTTCAGCAATGCGAGTGATGCTTTGGATAAGTTGAGATTCTTGAGCGTGACTGAGCCATCTTTGCTTGGAGATGCTGGAGAACTTGAGATACGTATCAAACCTGATCAAGATAATGGGACTATCACCATAACGTATGCTCATTTGCCTATTTCACTTACTTCTGATTTGTTAATGTTTGGGTATGTTATTGGAGTTTATATTTTTAAAATACTTCTAGAGATACTGGAGTTGGAATGACAAAAGAGGAGCTCATTGATTGTCTTGGAACTATTGCTCAGAGTGGCACTTCAAAATTCCTGAAGGCTCTTAAGGTATTTACTTTTAACTTTTAGTATCTGTGTATGATATATTACTTGACAATTTCAACATTCTTTGTTGTTCAAGTTCTCTTGTACCCTTGAAGCTCATTTTTGTACTCATTATCATGTGTAGGAAAACAAAGATGCTGGAGCAGATAACGGTTTGATTGGTCAATTTGGTGTTGGCTTCTATTCTGCCTTTCTTGTTGCAGAGAAGGTATCATAAGATTTCCAAAATATCTATCTTGAAACATTCTGCTTGTTTAAAGAGATTTTCTGACTCCAAGGTGTTAAGTTGATGGCTAACCCCTACCATGTCTATCCAATGGAAACAGGTTGTCGTGTCTACTAAGAGCCCTAGGTCCGATAAGCAATATGTTTGGGAAGCAGTAGCTGACAGCAGCTCATATATGATCAAGGAAGAAACTGATCCTGAAAAGCTATTGCGTCGCGGAACTCAAATTACACTTTATTTAAAGGTACCCATGCTCTTCTGGATTTTATTAATGAATATAGATTAAAATGACCTTCCAGCTGTACTAACAAAGGCAGTATTTCCTTTAACCTTTTAGTTTTGCAAACAACCTGTCTTTTAACTTGTGGGATGAAAGGAGAGGACAAGCTCTTGGATGTTTCTTTATATGTTAATTTACCTCCCTAGGTTTTTGAACCAAGAGATGATAGACTTTGTCATTGCTTGGAGAGAGCTTTCTCAATGTTTTGTTGATCCCATTGCAGGAGGATGACAAGTATGAGTTCTCGGATCCACTCAAAATTCAGAATTTGGTGAAAAATTATTCACAATTTGTTTCATTCCCCATCTATACATGGGTAGAAAAATCAAGAACTGTTGAGGTAAAGAAGTCTACATCTGATTACTTTTTTAGCCTTTTCACAATTATTAATTAAACAAGTGAACATTTGAGTGCAAAGCACTTTTAATTGGTATTAAGCCTTTGCATTTTTATTTTGGCAATATTTGTCCTTGAGCAACTGCCTTCTTTTGTGGCTTTGTATCTGGATTAGTATGATTAGCAGCTCTTTTAATAGTTATAACCAATAACTTTTGTTGCTCAAACTCGTGGCAGGTGGAAGAGGAGGAAGAACCAAAGGAAGGAGAAGAAAATGCCGAGGTAATTGGCATACCTAGCGTTGCTTCCATGGAGTTTTGCTTTTGGACTATGGCACTTATTAGTAATTCATACTCTACTTGATGCCAGGGTGAGAAAAAGAAGAAGAAGACCACAAAAACTGAGAAGTATTGGGATTGGGAATTAGCCAACGAGACAAAACCAATATGGGTTAGTATTGAAGCAATATATTGAGCGTCCATTTTTTTTTTTAACATAGTTCTCCAACATTTGGGTTTTCTTTAGTTGACAAAGGAAGTAAGATATATTGTTGGCTGTGACCTGCCTTATCTAATTGAAGAGAATCAATTTGAGTTTTTTTTCCCTGTATTTGTCTACTGCAGATGCGAAATCCAAAAGAAGTTGAAAAAGAAGACTACCAAGAGTTTTACAAGAAGACATTTAATGAATTCCTGGATCCACTAGCATACACACATTTCACTACAGAGGTATCCTCTTTTTTTTTTTTTTGGTGGGGGGGGGGGGTTCTGTAGGTCAATTGACTATGCGGAGAACTTATCTTGGGAAATTTTGCAGGGTGAAGTGGAATTCAGGAGTGTTTTATACATTCCTGGAATGGGTCCCCTTAATAATGAGGATGTGATAAATCCAAAAACAAAAAATATACGTCTATATGTCAAGCGGGTGTTTATCTCTGATGATTTTGATGGAGAACTGGTGAGTTTTGTTTTATTGTTTAGAATCATTGAAAATTTTCTGGTTTGTTTATTCCTGAGTCCGTGTTTAGTATTTTTGCTCTTCATTGTGGTATCTTTTGCGGAAATGACGGAATGTGGGAGGAAAAAACTTGTATGGCTCTTTCTTTCCTCCTTTTTTCATATAGATGAGAATCATAAATGTGTGAATGTCTATTGTTGGTATTGCTATGCCTTAGTATGTATATTATATGATTGACATACTTCTTGGATAATTCCTCATTCAGATTATAATGTAATTAGACACTCTGCATTGATTGAAATGCTAAACCTTTTCGTAATAAAATAGTCTTTAAATAACATCTACTTTATGATCTTTCCTCTCCTTGTATGAATCTGCTAATTGCAGTATATTTCGTGACAGTTTCCTAGGTACCTTAGCTTTGTTAAGGGTGTAGTGGACTCTGATGATCTTCCTCTAAATGTTTCTCGTGAGATTCTTCAAGAAAGCAGGGTTGTCAGAATCATGAGAAAGCGACTTGTTAGGAAAACATTTGATATGATTCAAGATCTTTCTGAAAGTGAAAATAAAGAGGTTGGTGATGGTTAATGTAACCTGTAATTTTTTTTCTTGTTGGATCTGATTCCTGATCTTGAAACATTTGTGCTTCTATTACAGGACTACAAAAAACTCTGGGAGAACTTTGGCCGGTTTCTAAAATTAGGGTGCATTGAGGACTCAGGAAATCACAAGCGTTTAACTCCACTGCTACGGTTTTTCACATCCAAAAGTGAAGAAGAGCTAAGAAGCTTAGATGATTATGTTGAAAACATGGGGGAGAACCAAAAGGCTATCTATTACTTAGCAACAGACAGCTTGAAAAGTGCCAAGAGTGCTCCATTCTTGGAGAAGTTGGTTCAGAAAGATATTGAGGTATGCTTTTTAAGCAGATCCTTTCATTTGAACAAACTCATGGTATGCAGGTTTATCTGCAAGCAGTTTTAAAATCCTTTTCGTAAGCGCAAGTTTTGCTGAAAATCCATTGGAAGCGATAAAATATGCCAACGGTCTGTAGATCCAATTGTTTTTCTAATCTGCCTTAATGTGGTAGATGAACTGATAAGCTAATGGATGATAGTATATGATTTTATTGATATATATAGCAAAAGCCTCGTAGGATTTACAAGAACTAGTGCTACCAGC
>JAOSBM010000205.1:3092613-3109477 GCA_027568955.1 Erythroxylum tenue
CACAATATATTAATTATTATATAATTTTAAACCATATAAAACATAAATGAAAATATATCTAACTAAATCTTTTATATAGATTATAATATAAGTAAACTAATATCGAAAATATATATTAAAACATATAAAAAGTCAAATAATATTATATAAATCTCAAAATAAATATCTAAGTTGAGTAAACAATTAAATACATAATAAACGGGAAGATGAATTTGTGGGAATTGTAAGAATTGTGTAAAACATAAGGACAAAAGAGACTAAAAATAGGCTCATTAATTAATCTGAAAAACCTACTTAAAAAATTGATCTTTTGAGAAGCTCCAAATTTAAGTTTCTTAAAAAGTTATATTTTGACTGCTAAAAAAATCATACTTATTTAAAAAATATTTTTTATTTTACAATCAAACAACCGCTTAAAAAAAGATTTTTGTGAAAAAGAAAAGTAATTATTAACTTCTGAGAAATTATTCTAAGACCATTTATCGATTTATATCTATTTTCTTTGAGTCATTTATTAGATAATTGAATGATATTTAATTAAGGGTAATAGACTAATAAGTACGGTTAGATTTGTTCCCAACAGCGCCGGCACCAGATACGATGTTTGAGCTTAATAATTTATGCACAGACGCGTGTCAGTAATACGTACAATAATGATTTGTTTATATGCTCACCGGCCTTAGTACGAGTGAGTTTGACTGTGAGACAGGGAAAGGAGGATGCCACGTGGTTTAGATCATGTTTGAGATCCGTGGCAGTGATGTCATGCTTCTGGGTTCAGTACGTGGAGTACTCACATGCTTTGGACGGTGTGTTTTAATTGCCTCCTGTGGTCCTCACTCATCAACAATGTCCTGTTTAGGCCTGTATAGTACCATACTATGTCCCCTAAACTTTTCCATTTTCAGGATTGACTGCCACCATCCTCCGCCTCCTCCTCCGTCCCGTAACTGTCTGCTCAAAAAGCAAGGCCCTGGCTATTTCTTCACTCAGGACGTATCGATACTACGAACAAACACATCAATTCACTCCATTTCATTAAGGAGTTCTGATTTTTTTGTTCAATTTTATGATATTTTATTGTATCCAGTAAATCTCAGCTATTTATTTATGCGGACCTCACATTAATTTATGTGAAGCATATGCGAAATCTGCATAAATTAATTGCTGAGATTCACTAGATACAATAAGACACCATAAAATTGAGCAGAGTATCTTGTTGCTATTAGAAAGAAAAGGTAAAAATTTAATTCAGATTTTATCCTATTATTTTAACCGAGATTACAATAAAATATAGAACAGACTCTAACGTTTTGAAACGTTAAAATTAAACTTAACGGGTTTAAAATATTCAAAATTTACCTTTAATTGTTAAAAAATTTAACAAGGTTAATTTCCTGTCAGTTAAAATCCGTATCATTGCTGGGACTCTTTGTAATATGGCAAGTGGGACTCATTGTAAAATATATAAATGTGAGTCTCATTATTACGTAACAAGCAGGACCCATTATTTAAAATGTGTAAACACTGACCCAATTGTCACGTAAATATAAGACCCACTGTTTATATAAAAATAATATCATATTAATATTGACATGATATTTAACTGGTATGAAGTAAACTTCGTCAAATTTTTCGTCAATTTAAGATCTGTTTTATACTTTTTGAAAACGTTAGGATTCAATTTTAAAGTTTCAAAACGTTAGGATTTAAGTTAAATTCTATTATAAACGTTGAAGTTTAAAATATATTTTTAACGTTTAAAGCACACTTTTGACTGAAAGAAAAAGAAAAAATTATTTTATCAGAGGTTATAAAGCTACTCACTATACTATTATGTATATAAAGGCATTCTTATAATTTTCTACATGTCATTATGTTTTCATTATAATTCAATTCAAAATTTAGTTTATTCATCTTATATACTTGAAAATACATAAAATAAGGTGATAAAGTTTTTCTTCATGTGAGACTTTTGGGTTAGGGTTACGTTGAATTCTTATAAGATACAATTAAGCTAATAAATGTTAACATTATATGATTATTTTTTGTTAAAAATTATATATTGATATTTTTCAGAATTTACAATATTGTAAAATGGTTTTTAAATAATTTATAATTATGCAAAATATATTTTAAAAATAAGTAAATCCATAAAACAAATCCAAATATTTAATAAAATAAAAACTTTCATTCTTTAATTTCATGACTCTGTGTATGTGAAAAAAGATAATTATATATTTAATATTTTTTAATAATCATCATTATTATAGGGAGAAATCATATAATAAATGGTCATTGAGACTTAGTTTAGGTTGTTGGAATCATGTTAGCAGTTTGATATAAATTAGAACAATGAATTGTATTTAGATATTTTTATTATTTTTTTATTTAATTTATTTTTATTCCTAAGATATGTACAGGTGTAACCTGGAATCAGATATTAGAAATAACAAATATACAGTTGTGACAAAAATGATTATTTCTTTCATATTCATTCAACATAACTTTTTTTTGTGTGTTTAGTCTCAAATAAAATCCTCTATGCAATGATTTTATATCATAAAATAAGTTTATTATGGTTTCTTTTAATTTTAATCTTACGAGAAAAATCATACCCAATTATTTAATAATTTATTGAATCATTAAAAATTTATTTATTTATTTATTTATTAAATATTTTAATTAATAATAATAATATAAAATGTTTTAGTTAATAATTTACAAAATCAATCACATAAGTAAAAAATTGTCATTATCATTCTTAATGTTTGATACCAAATATTGGTATAATTATTAATTTTTATATTGTCATTTTTAGTGTTTGTATAACAAACTCGCATTATCATTAATTTCATTCCTACTCCGATTATGACTTTCCATTCTCATTCTCAGTTTTTATTTCGATTTTTTTACTACTGAATATCAAACGAGACCTAAAGCTCAGCTCGAATGAGGAATGAAAAAGTGTATGGTTCGACCATTTAATTGTATGGCTTTGCTTCAAACTGTGACAAAAAATTTACGCTTGCCATAAGTGTTGTAGCCTGCAATTTTAGCTCTTGGAAGGTGATATTGGTAGCTCGGATGAAGACGAATCCAACATGAGATGTCCTTACTGCTTTCTCAGGTTGATCAGTTTAAAAGACCAACTTGTTGTAGCTTCTACTGGTTCCAATCAAACCATTTGATGTGAAAACAGCAAACAGAGGATCATTAAAATGTCAAAGAAGATTTCAAAATGTTCAGGTTTTACTTATATTCTCTATGTTCTTATACTCTTATCATTAATTAAACTGGATTTGGTCTTGAGAGTCCAACAATTAGAACAATTGGGAACAATGGTGTGAAATTGCTTAATCGTTGAGTTTCAGCAGGGCAGCAAGACTCGTCGATGCCAAGGACTTGATTCACAGTCAAAGTTTCGCATAAATGGATGACTGAGATTTATGGAACAGGATAGAGACAAGAGAAAATGGACAGAGGATCCGTCCTCATTTTAAGGAGGGGATAAAAGCCATCAATGTGAGATCATATGTATATCCCTATTTTCTAAAAATTTGAAATTGGAAAGCAAGTGTACGACATGACATGATATTAAAATGAGGATCATAAGACATAGTACTATCCTTTTTCATATCCTATTTTATTGGTTAAAAAGAAAGATGAGTTAAGCTACTTAATGTTGTCGATGTCAAAGATTGGTTTCTAATTTCTACGGAGATGATATGTTGGACTTACTTCATGGAGCTTCATATTTTACTAAATTAGACTTAAGCGTATGATAGCACTAGGTACGGGTGCATTCTCTGCGATAACAATAATAACAATAACAATAATATTTCCATATAGTATTACTCTTAATTAGAGAGATTATTTCTAATAGACTCATTGAATTTTTTTAAAATAGTTAAAAAATATTTTTTAAAATGGTTGGAAAAATAACCAAATAAATAACCATAACTATGTAAATAAAAGTAAAATCAAAATATAAATAAATAAATAAAACAAAAAGTAAAGATAAAAATAAGTAAATAAATAAAAAGATAAGAAAGAAAAAAAAGTGAATAAAAAATAAGTAATTGAAAAAGAAAATAATAAATAATAAATAAACTCTATCGAGGGTTAAGTTTTTGATAAACTCTAGTAGGGTCATATCATTTTTTATCATCTCTTCTCAATTCTTTTTGATCTTCTTCTTGTCTTACGATTCTTAAGTACAATCTTCTCAAATCTTCTTATTGAAGCATCAAGATGTTTCCTCTTAACATGCCTGAACTGCCTAAGTCTTGTTTATCTTAATTTAAGAATTAGGATAAATTATTTTATTTTGTATTTAAACAGAATGAGTAATAAAGTAAGCTTATTCCAAATAACATACTTGCGGTTCTCACTAGTCACCCAAATGGAATCCCAACCCTCACAAATATCTTAATGGCTTTCGATGGACAAATCAATATATAGATGAGTATAAACTTCATTTTCCCATAATTGGGGCATGGGCATTTTCCCTGCTTTCGAAGGGAAAAGAGCATATGTGCATGATCCAATGCCATGTGTCAGTAGGCTCACTCGGTACAGGCGTTTGATTGCTACTTTGCTAAAAGTTGTAGGCCACTATCATGTCGACAAGTGGAAGTGATGTTAAGGTTCAAATAACATGTACGCAACTAATGACCAGATATTCTTGTCGAAGTTTTTATTTTGTCTTTGGATTCATGAAACGATCTTTAGATACAAAAATCTTTAGACGAGAAACGAGTCAAATCGTGGAAAAGATGAGGATGAGTACATTATTGGATACGGAGACATGGAGTTGCACACCCAGTCATGTCACATTTATAGTCGCGTGACACATGTCTCTGCATAACTCGTTCTTAGCTCAGCCAGAGCGTATTCTATCCTCAGCTCTGTTCCTATATGCTGTCCTCTTCATTGGATTTTTTGTTCTGGAAAGTGTATGATAGAAACAGAAATTACGTTTGGTAATAAGAACGAAGGAATCAGCAGGAATTGTAGCTGTTTACTTTGTTTTTTTTGTCATTTACTCATGCCCGCCAAGTCAATGTCGATTAGAAAATTAAAGACAAAAAGTCTTCAGTTGCTTACTGAACAAAACCAATAATCAACCGAGCTTGAACTAGTAATACCCATGTCAAAAGTTTCAACCTTTGATGATGATTACATATACGTACACAAAAGCATGCTAACCAAAGGATGGATGTGGAGTAAGAATGGTAAAGATTGAATTTTTAACCAAAATATCTCCCACTTTTGATTGGTCTTGACCATAGGAAGTATTGAATGATGTTCCCATATCCGAAAATGTAAAAGTTTGAATCAACCCAGATCCAGATATGGAAAAGAAAAGCATGTGATATTCTAACAAATTTTGCTAGAACTAAAAAATCATAATGTGCAAGATTAATCTCGACGAAGAAGACGTGGGAAAAAAGTAAAGCTAAGTAGGTGTGTAGAAAAGGTTCCAAGGACAATGATACGGACAGGAGGAAGAGGAAGAGACAAGACTCTGACAAAGACAGATTAGTATTAATATAAGAAGAAAGATTGTGTTCTTCAGTGGTATTCGAAGGAAAGGAAAAGAAAAGTTAAACAGTTTGGGGTAAGTTGGGCGCCAATTGAACTCCTGCTCTGCTCTTATTTATGATTATCGTGGGGTTTTGGTTGTATTATAGTTATTATTAAAAGCAAAACAAGAACTGCTTTTTAACTTGCAAATAGTTTGTTGTCATTATTTGTTCTTTAATGTCTACTCACTCTCTTCCAATCGAACTTTCCATAAATGTCTTTCTGGATTTAAACCCGCGTCAAAGACCAGTTCTTGATCGAGGATTCAACAAAATCTCCATTTCCCTTTTCGTAAATGTGTACTAGAATCTATTATCTGCTTCAATTTCGTTTCTTTTTCTGCTTCTCCACATACAAAAAGCTGTTTTTGATGCTGATGGTAAGAGTTGGAGCACACTGGTTTGTTTGTGTATTTAAAATTGTTTTCCGTCGGAGACGTCGTACTAATTCCCTTTCTTTTGAATCAAAAGATAAACGTACGTCTGTGTGTTTGGTTGCTTAGCACCAAAACTTAGGATGACAGCTGAAGCTTACGTTGCTTGCCGGCTTTTGTTTTTCTTATTCTCAATAGCTACAGTCTTCTTTTCAAGTTTATAATTATCAACTCTCAAGTATTGTGAAGTGAGAGGAAGTCTACTTGTATTTGTATAACGGAAATGGAAAAGATCAAGTAAGCCAATGACCTTTGCTTTTCTTCTGACGTTGCTTGCTTTAACTCAAGGGCCAAATTGGACATGCTTTACTCTCAATCCGTTATGCAAAATTGGACTCTTCTTCTTCTTCTTCTCCTCCTGTTTTCCTCCCAAATTCAATTGTTTTCTTCACATTTTCCTTGAACTTTCATGTGCGGCTGGGAAAGCATTCTGGGTTTTACCTCTTTTATCCTTTTGTTGTCAATTCTTGCAACACGTTTTTGAGTTTATGTTTTTCAGAGTTGAAAAAATTAGATTGCCAAGACTCATGCTTTACTCGTGATTCTTTTCCTTTTCTTAACTAGTTCTCCTCTCTCTTTCAACTATTGAGTCTTTTACCTTTCTTATTATCAGAAATTTATTTAAGTGTTGTTCCATCAGTCGACCTTCTGATAAGGGACTATAGGTGAGATCATCAATCTCTTTGCTTTTGTTTAGTCAATGTTTTAGAAGTGAGTAAAGAAAGATTGCCACTGTTGAGGTTAATTATAGATAATGTGGACGTTCTATTCCAAAAAGCCTTTAGATACTTCTTTGCACATTGCTCGTGATTGACCTGCAACTTGTACTTTGTTGGTTGGTCCAATTTATCTATACCTTTTCATGGCCTGATTACTGTTAATTCCTCCATTTGCCTTTCATTTGCTGCCCATGTCACTTGTAATTCACCATATGAGTTCCTTCTTTTTTGTGAAGATAATCTGTACTCTGATTTTGAACTGATAATTTTGATTCTCATTTAGTTTCTGGTGCTTGGATCATTATACTCAGTAAACCGTAAGGTATGGGGTGCCTTGTGTCTAGACCGAATGATTCTTGTGGAAATCGGAAGAGACCAGGGAGCATAGGAGAAGTTTCCGTTTATGTACCTGGTTTTCGGATTCCTAAGCCTGTTGATTTTTCTCAGTCACTTGGCGCCCAGTTGTCCAAGAATTTAGTGGAGCGTCTATCTGCTCTAAGAACTCGTATTGTAGTTATGGCTGGCCAAGAAGGACCAACAGTCACAAGAGCTAAGAGAAAAAATGCTACACAACATGGTAAGAGATCGCATCAGCTTTCTTTGGATCTGTGTAATTAAGCAGTCTTCCGTATGTCATTCAATTGATTGTCTGCAGGAGGTTCAACATTAGGAGATCTTCTTCAGGCTCTTGAAGATTACTTGCCTGTTCTTTTGGGTTTAGTAAAAGATGGGAGCCATCTACAGCACAAAGTGCAATTCGTATGGATAAATCAAGAAGATGATGCAGAGGTGAGATAACAATACTTTAATCATATAGTTTCTGCAGATAGGATTTATGAATTTGGGGTCATAACTTAAATTCTTCTGCTTAAACTGATTTCATTTTTTTAAACAAATTCAAACTTTTCAGGAAACTGCGATGTCTAATGCATGGTATGAAGTGCTTTCAGTTTTGCATCTGATGGCAATGCTATCACTATCACAGGCCAACTTGTTACTTCTTCCAAGGACCTCTGCTGATGGTTATCAGCCAAAACTATCAGAAGGTAGTTATTTAGTTGAATTAACATCTGTAAGTTATATGGTATTAGTTGGTCTTCTTGATCCTAACTTCATGCCATCTTGTTTTCTGTGGTTTGCATGGGTGCTTTTATATAATGAACCGATTTTCAGAAGTCCCTTTTCCTTTTCTATGTAGAGAGTAGGCGAGGAGTTGTAGATATCTTTCTAAAGGCTGCAGGATACCTGGATTGTGCAGTTCGACATGTGATCCCACATCTGCCTGCTGCACTAAGGTTTCGAAAGATGAAAAGCTTATGCAAATTGAACTGCCAATAGTTCTATAGAATGATCATTATTACTATTCTATACTGATTTGTACACCTTTTTGTTTTAGGAGAGACTTGCCAGTGGACCTGGCAGAAGGGGTTCTTCGAGCACTTTGCTTGCAAGCATTGGGGCAGGTACTTGATTTCTGGATGCTATCTATATGTTATTACATCTGATGCATCGCCAAAGATGTGCAGCTGAAACATATGCAGCATTTTTGTTGGCTTGCAAGCAATTCCTGTTAGTACATTTTACTTTGGTTCTGTCACATTAATGGTGTCTTTTGCTTTCTTGTTTGATGCATTTAGGGTGTTGATATCCAACTTGGGATGGCAATTGATAGTGCGAAAGCCACTCTTGCTGTGAAGCGGAGGCTTGCATGTGAGATGGTAAAGTATTGGCAGCAGGTATGGTGATGTTAAATTCATAATGTTCTGTCAGTTCTACTTATCCAGCAACAGTCTTTAAGGTTTGTGATAGTGGCTGTGACTGTTCTTCAAAGTTTGAGATTTGGCACAAGGAAAAGGCTTTATCTTGCATTTGTCAGTCTTATTTTCTCTTCCATATATCTTTTCCCTTGAAAAGTTTCGAGTCATATGATTTTTCAGTCCTCATTACTAACTATAGAATAGCTGAATAATAAGTTCATGGGATTAGCTACGGGGATAAGGTTGGAAATGTTTCCTTCCCCTTCATAAACCCCAAGAACTTTGTAGTTATTTCTAGTTCTCTATTCTATCAGGATTGAGCACACTTTATCATCCATTACCTTCTTTTTTTTTATGCTCCTGAGATATGTATTACTTCCTGTTTACTTGACAGGCTCAAGATAACATCATGAATCTTCCGCTGTCAAATGCTTGGGGTGAGAAGCATCGACTTTTTATAAAGTGGAAGTCTGTGGAAGCAAAGGTATCATAGAATTGCTGGCTTGTTTTCCTTGTCTTTTTCATTTTGTTAGATTATCAACTCATCTGTGTGTTTCATTTTTTTCTGCTGACTTGAGGCAAAACCTGTCGTGACTCAGATTTCACCAAACCTGTTAGAATAATGGAAGGACTACAAGCCCAAATATTCAGAAAGAGAGACCATAAAGAGAGACCATAACTTGAGAATGTTACTTGATTCCCTTGGATGTTGAATAAAAATAGGATAGTTTTATGCAAATTTTTTGCAATTTTAGCATTAATGGTTTGACAAATTAAAGTAGTTACATGTACCATGTGTTCTTTAGGTTTATCTTGCTTTGAGACCATGAGATCTTCAAAATGACTATTTGTTCTTTATCAATATCTTTATGCTGCAAGAAATTTCAGCTATTAACTGGCTTTCCATCACAAATCATTTGAGCATACTAGTTATGATCTCTCTATACAACAAGGGTATTGAATCAACAGATCAGAGATGGTTTTGTTTAGGTTTAAATTTGTTATTCTTTTTTCTGTTTAAACAAGTTTAGCAGAATATCCATTTTGTTGATTCTCTTTTGACTAACCAGGCTGGAGCATATTATTACCATGGTTTGATCCTTGACGAGGGAAATACCGAGAAATCTCATGGGATGGCTGTAGCTGCCTTGCAGGCTGCAGATGAATACTTTAAAGAAAGTAAAAGGGCATGTGAGGCATTCAATGTTGCATCCCCTTTATCAAGGTAGTGTGCCAAGGACTCTTCTGCGTAGGATCTTTAATTGATGTCTTGTATCATAAGTGGATTGCATATGTATGAGATATACTCATTACCCTTCACCTGTTGAACTTGAAGCCCTTTACGTTGCTAGGTTCTGCAGTTGGTTCATTTTGAATTTAAGTTCTTCTATCTCTGTTTGTCATAATACTTTTACTTTTCTCCGTAAAATACGAGTTTAGGTGCTTCAATATGATCAAATTGATACTATTGTTCATTTCAATTGATGAGTTCAACCATTGGACTGTAACTGGTGGCTTTGAGTTTATTCATATGCACTTTCCTTTCTGGAAAATGATTACCAGACGAGCCAAAAAAATTTAGACATTGTAACGTACAATATTATTATTCATCTATTAACACGAGGGAATTATAAGCAAGAGTATTGTTTCTAATCTGAATGTTGTTTCCAAAACCAGTGTCTTTTTTCGTTACTGTTCAGACAAATGCTACTGATTTGATTCAAGTCTTTGCAGATATAATCCAGTCTGTTGAGCTTAAATAGTCACTTCATTGTTTGTGTTATTGACACAGGAATGCACAACTTTGGGGAACTATGAAGCATCTGTCTGAGAAAATACCGAAAGATACTTCGAGCAAGGTGCGGATAAACCGTGATCTGTACTCTTATGAAAAGTAAGTAACACTTCTCTAAGGTGGATTTACAGGAAGATGACTTCTTGACAACTTTGGATGGAAGATTGACATGCAAGTAACTTGCTACTTCTCATTGTGTTTAATAGAATCATGGAGACAGCACCAACTTTGCCAGATTTTGCTTTGGCTTTGACGCCTGATGAATATCAGCTTCCTCCAGTGGACCCTTGTTGGAACTAGGGCACAATCCACAATTCCAATAAACTCTTAAGGTGATTGAAGATAGGCTGGTCATTCTTCAAATGTGTGTCCACATACACTTTTCAGCTTCTTCCTACAATTCTTCCAAAACATCTAAAAGATTGGAAACTTGCCCTATGTCACAGCTCTGCATGTTAACCTGTCAATACGTACTGCTAGGTTTTCTCAACCAAAGAGAGAATAATTGTACTTTATCCCTCTGGTGAGTAAACTTGAACGAGTGAAATTTTCTAAATTGATAAACCTGTGTGGTAAAGTTGGTTACAGCAATAAGAGGAGCTTTCATAGTGTACTCTATTATGATCAAATGATGTCAATGAGTGCTTTTAACAACTGTGATGGTAACCATATCTTCATTAGAGTTTGGATTTGAAAACCCAGATGTGTACAACTATAATATCAGAATTATAGTTCTACATAACATTTTAGTTTTATGACTAAATGAGGAATGGGAGGTATTTTGCAGTTCCCAGAAGTCCACCAGTGTGTTGCTATCCAAAATGATGATGCAAATCGTCCATGCAACTCTGAGGTCATGAAACTCCAAATCTGTGCTTCAGTTATAAATGAAGATGGTCCCAATCCTCCACATAAGTATACACCATTATTCTTCAGCATCACCCCCATCTCCAGCCAATAGCTTTTCTTTTTCTTGTTCTTCTGCAGCAACAAATAGTTCCATAAACGATCATGGTTCATCAATTGGGTAAGAGTATATTTTCAAGAAATACCCACCACCTTGTAAGGTGAGTTGTCATCAATTATGAATGATGAACACCGAGCAGAGAAGCAAACAAAGAGAATTGGCTTGCAAGTGGAAACATTCCAATAAAATTGCAGAACAAGAAGCAGAAAGTACACAAGTCATATGAATAACTTCACATAGGTTCACGCCAAATGGAAATTATACAATGAAAGAAGTATCCAATTTCTGAAAGCATTAAACCAGCTCCACATGCAAAAGTTTCATAATTCCATATGAGAGCCATACGCACCATGTTCATATTGGGAATAGACAAAATATAGAAGTTATTGTCTCTCACCCCTAACTTTATATATGGCTTTCTGTGTGCGCCTTTCAAGTTTATCAAGTTTCTTCTGCACGTCCCTCCGCAGGTCCCAGTTTGGTTTCTTTGCAGCAATATCTAGAAATGGATCCTAAATTTATACCCAAAATCAGCAATAAAGCACAACAATATCCTCACGGAGACCAAGACTTGCACAAACTAAAGAACATAAACTACTGATATATTGCTATGAGAAGGCGGTGTTTGGGGGCAACTATGTACCTCTTTCTTCTCTAATGGTGGAGGTTCTATGGCAACAGGTTCCTCAAACTTTGGCAGCACTGGTGGAGCTACTTTACCCTCTTGAAGCTCCTTGTCTTGAGGAACATAGTTCCTAAACTTCATGCTGGGATTGCTGAAATGGAGATTGAAAGAAGGGGGATTGCAAATTCGCCATGCTAGCATGAACATCACCGACATTCAAGTCATGCTCACTAAACAGAAGCATTTACGACATCAAAGCAATTAAAACATGAATCAATGATATTTCTTCCCTTTTCGGACATTGTCTAAATGGGAGGTTTTAAACCTGCAGCCTCTAAAATCTTGTTGGAAGCTCTATTATGGCTGCTTCATGGAATAAAGCAAGAAGTGAGAATAATTAACAGTGTGTTTATCATCTTTAAAACTCATGCTAAATGGCCCTTGGACCATATCACATGAAACATCTTTAACCTATGATTTTAACATCGTATGGACCCCATGAAGATTAAAGAGTCGAAAATGTTGTTCAGCAATATTTACTGCGATGATCTGATGGACTTATCTTCACTTATCGGCTTGCATTTGATACAAGCTCTTCTTCTGGCCTCATATTAACCTCTAGAACCATATGTAGTTAACTAATTGGAAGAAAAGCTTTAAAAAAATGTACTCTTCCTAACCTTAAACAATCAGGTCCGAAATCCAATGGTAGTAGTCCCATATGCACAATCATATACTGGTATTACAGGGGGTAGATTCTACATCATTGAAAAAATATCTCAAAGGCACTGACTATAATTTCATGCCTTCACTACAAGGTTATTTCATACAGGCCTATAAGTGTGAATCTTTATTTTACTTTCCTTAAACAAGAACTTGATTTAATATTCATGCCAATGATTCTATGAAATTAGTCCTTGCAATCGCAAGGTATTAAATCTAATTTTGAAACTAAAGTTAATTAAATTTCTTTTGAAGGTTCAACTCCTAGTTACGTGCAAGCTAAATCAGGGATTCTGCTGGTTCAATTACAAAAACACTTGAAAAGAGTAAATGCTAAAAGGACTATGGTGAAAGAAAAGAGGAGGGTTACACTAACTTTTCCTTTCCATTTTCGGGCTCAATATCTGTCTTAGGTTCAGATTGAGCAGAACCATCGTCTGGGGTGTCCAGCAGTTGCTGAGCAGCTTTAAGAGCTCCGAGCCTCTCTCTGCGCACTGCAGCCGCTTGTTCAATGGAGTCTTCTCCGATATCCATGTTATGCACTTCACCTACTCCATGCGTTACGATACTATATCATAACGATTCTGATTTAACGTTTAGTTGAGTTGAGCTTAATATTTAGAAGAGAAAGCTCTAGACTTTATTCTTTATATATTAAAAGCGATATTAGTTTTAAACCCGTAATCCATAAGCAGACCAGATAATCAAACAAGCAATTCATCGACATGGTTCGACCCAACGAACCAATTAGTTAACAGAGAAATAAAAGGTTGAATTACACTGAAAGATCATTCCTTAGAAAAGGTTGTTTTCCACAGAAAGCAAATAACAAGATCATTTTGTGGTCACCAGGACTTCATTTTCTACAGACAGCAACATCATGCTCATTAGGGGATTCATTCAACATCAAACGAAGGAAAGTACTAGTAACAAAGCTATCCCAGAATAGTTTTATGAGTTAAAAAGTTCAAAAGAAGGATCTTTTGCCCAGCCCATCTTATTTGGACTTGTGATTATATATAGACAAAAGTTGGCTTAAGATATGAACAAGAACATAACAAAAGGAAGCAACTTGGAAATAACTGAATCAAATACGAACAACAAAAACCACGTACCTGTCTCTTTCTCTTCCTCCCACACCAAAAAGAGCCTACAGGGATTTAGATGGAAGTTGTTTCAAAGGATATTATGCAGCGTCTGCAATGCAAAGCTCGTTTTTGTTCTATGTTTCTCCATTAATACTCAATCAGGAAAAAGAATGGACTTTAAATTTGGGTAAGGGCCGAAAAGACGAAACTTTTGCCCAATCTATCTACATGAGGCCCAATCTATCCATGTATGCATTTCCATGCGTTGAAACGACATAGTTTTATTTGAATATTTTCTTCTTTTATTTATTTTTAACAAAAAAGAGGATAAGTTTGTATAATTAGGTTCACTAATGCTTCCACGGAGATTCTGGACAGGAAAGTTCAAAACTTTAAAGTAAACTTGTACATGTAATTGCTACAACAATTAATATGCCCAGCCTATTGTCATTCTTAATTCCAAGGATGTTGCAAGTGTTTCCTACGTTGTCCCCAGGTATCCAAGGAACCTAATAAAACCACAATAGTACCTTCTCAATTGACAATCTCTTAAATTCTTAAACCAAAAACGTCCCTTTACTGCATAGGAATAGATCAAAACAAAGAGAAGGCATGATCCCTAATAGATGATGCTAGAAATCCAGCTGAGGGCTGTCATGCTGCATTCATTTTCTTGTCCAGAACTCACCATGGAACTGTAGAGACATGGTTATGAATGGAGAGCTGTTTCACTTCTTTACCAAAACATACAACACAACTCTATTACTACGATAATCAGGATGCCACGCTGTCTGCTCCACACGACCAATCACAAAATCCCGCATTGCAGCATCCAAAAAGTATTCAAGGATGGTATCTGGTACAGCAAAAGTGTTATGAATTCAAAAACCAATATTTGAAGAGAGAGAGATTCTCACCGTTTCGAAGTTCCCCGGCCAAAAATATTGTTGTTTGGGTTCCACAGAGTTGCATTAATGTGTCTAACAAATCACCCACTGCTGCTTCACTGTAGATCACATCCGAGCCAAGCACTGGAATGACAAACCAAAATAAGATGATCAACACTACCAAACAAGTACAAGAATTTGTGAAATTATTGGACGAGAATCGTGCACACACCAAGCTAACTCCATAGTAGACCAATCCGGATGACCATTGGACTGATTTAAACAAGAATGCTACAGAAGTTACGCCAAAGAAATTTGTGTTTTTTATTCATTTGCTCAATACAGAGAGGGAAAAAGAAACAGCAGACAGGGAAATCAACTAAAATTTTCTGGGAATCATCAATTGAAAAGGATTAAATCTGAAAATACATGACATATGGCTTTCAAGAATCATCACCTGGATGTAACTGGTGAAAATGTAAGCCGATGTTAGAGTAAGAAAGTAATTCCTACTGAAACCACAAATAATTGTCTTTTGGATTTCTAAAATTGTCACTGTAATTCTTTTAATTCGGTCAGTTTTACAATTTCTGAAATTGGATGGCATCAAAGCTCAGTTTTCGGAAACATTAAGCATTATCTGGCAATGTCCACTAGAGCATATCTGCTGAAACTAGATAGTTTAACACATGAACAAGGAAAAGATAATACTTCTTCATTCAGCAAGACAAGTATTCCGTGCTAAGCAAAATTTGACTATCACCCATCTGAAAGAGTAAAACCACATACTTCATGGTGTGGTAGGGAGGCCCAAGAAGCTCTTACCATAGTCAGGCAATGGTTCAATTAAATCCTGGTGAGGATTATCTCCCCATATAAGCTCCTTGGCAACAGCATAGCCCCGCAGATTGACTTGTCTCAGATTGGTTTCAATGTTCTTCTTTAGAAGCCTCAATCTATCTGGCAGGTCAGTGAGTACTACTTGAGCACCCAAAAGAGCTGATATGCAACTGAAGAACAAACAAGCATGTGACATGAGTATGCTTAACAGAAAAGCAAAATCGTTTTTCTTTTCGATACAGCCAATGATGCATGTTCTTTAAGAAAAATAAACACAAATACATTGCAGTATTTCATATTAACACCAGGAGAATGCTTCACTATATTAGGATAATCAGACGATGAGAGTAGAAGGAAATCAATGGAGATGGGCAGTGGTTTATATTTACCCTACCAATCCACAGCCAGAACCTAACTCCACAACCTTCTTTCCCTGAAGTGAAAGGACCCTAGAATCGACGGCGTGCTCCAGAAACTTGCCCAGTACAACGCCACTGTCCCACATCACCGAACCAGTCACTCCAGGCGTAATCTGTAGTTGCAGCAAAAAAGGGTATTCGAGAAAAGTGTATATTTCAGATCAAAGTGACGGTCTTTCATCCAATTGAGTTAAGAGCGAAGGTTCGATGAACAAAAGCAAAATCTTTACCAAGGAAGAAGGAGATTGAAGAATGGAGAGCGAGTGGCCACAAGCGTCGAGTTCGAGATGGAGAGAGGATTGGAAGACGAAGGAGTTGGGTGTGGAGAGAGTTGGCTGTTGAATTCCCCACAACAACATTGTCTCCTCTGCCGCCGATTCCTCATCTACCTTCAGTACCCTCACCTTCACTTTGTACGACCCCAATTCTTTGTACCTCTCTCTTTCTTCTTCTTCTTCTGCTTCCATGCCAATAACAGTAACAGCAGTAGTAGCCATTAGATCAGCAAGTTTGTTGAGAGCTGAGAAAAAAGGCTTAGGGTATGTTTGGATGTGGGTGAAGGGATGGAAGGGGATGGAATGGAATGACCCAAATGACTCAGGCCATTGTTTGGGAGTCGATTTTGAAACAGGATGGAATGACAATTAATGGTTTTGGAAGCCATCCTTTGCCATCCAAAATTTAATATTTTGTGACCTCCCAAATTGGAGGGTCAAGGATGGAATGGCATGGCTTGCCTTCCAAATCCTAATTTAATTACAAAAATATCTTCAAAAAATTAATGAAATTACAACCTAAGTCCAGCAAATACATACGCGGCTACATGTTACTACGTCTATTGTGTTTCTCCTTCAACTGACTTCTTCTATTGACGAATGTTTTCCTCCACAACTACTAGGGTCATCTGTCTTCGTTCTATCAGATAAGCATCGACTAATCAATGAACTTAGTTATGTACGGATATGCCTAACGAAGAGTACAGTGCGATGATGGTTAATGAAAAAGAACAAGAAAGTTGATTG
>JAOSBM010000205.1:3132348-3178479 GCA_027568955.1 Erythroxylum tenue
ACCCCATGTCAACGTCTCTTGGCCATCAAGCAGACAGGTACGGTCGATGATTATATTTGCAGGTTCGAGGAACTAGCAGCGCCCTTATCAGAGTTGCCGGATGAAGTATTGGAGAGCTCCTTCTTGAATGGCCTGTCGAAGGAAATCCGACTGGAGCTGTTGATCGCGAATCCTCGTAGCTTGGGGCGAATGATGACTCTGGCTCAACAAATAGAGGAGAAAAATAAGGTAATGGGATGAGATAAGGGCTATCGACCATTGTATGGCAATAAAATAGGTGGGTCCAATGGGCACCGAATGTGGGAGGTAGTGGGAGACAATATAAATAAGGAAGGAAAAATAGGAAAAATAGTGGCCACCGACAGAGCCCCTGAAGGCTTTAAGCGACTGACATTTGGTGAGATACAAGAAAAGAGGAGACGGAGACTATGCTTCAAATGTGATAAGAAGTATTCGTCGGGCCACCGATGTAAAATGGTTGATCTGAAAGTTCTAACTGTCTTGGATGAGGAGTTAGAAGCTAGTATGGAGGGGAGTGTTGAAGATGACGGAGAGCCAGAGGGAGAGTTACAAAATGTAGAACTCTCAGTCGGATCAGCTGTGAGGTTAACTTTACCGAAGACAATGAAGGTTGAGGGTGTGCTTGAAGGGGAACCTGTAGTGATCCTCATCGACAGTGGCGCCACCCATAATTTCGTGTCTAAGGAGCTGGCATTGAAGTGGAATCTCAAATGTAATGACACGGACAAGTATGAGGTTGCAATGGGAAATGGAGAAAAAGTGTTGGGAGCTGGAATTTACAAGAATTTGAAATTAAAGATATAGGATTTAGAGATATGTGAGGATTTTTTGCCAATGAAGTTGGGTAGTATAGACGTGATACTGGGCATCAAATGGTTGAGGACTCTTGGGGATGTTTGGAATAATTGGTGTACACTGACGATGAAGATAAGAGTGAAAGGGAAGGAATTTGTTATCCAAGGTGATTCGATACTATCTAAATCATTGGTAAGTGCCAAGTCCTTCAGCAAGGACCTTAAGGAAGGGGATTTGGTGTGCTGGTTACAAAGGGCGGAACAAGAGACAGAATCGAATACCAGTATGCAAGTGCAAGATTTGGAGATTAGAAGGGTTTTGGAGGAGTATGGGGAACTGTTTCAATCACCACAATCTCTACCACCCGAAAGAGGAAGGGAGCATCATATTCATCTGATTCCAGGAGAAGGCCCAATCCGGGTCCGACCCTACAAGTATCCCCATTTTCAAAAAAATGAGATCGAAAAGTTGGTTAAGGAGGTGCTGGACTTTGGATTAATCCAAAACAGCACCTCCCCGTACGCTAGTCCAGTTCTGTTAGTCAAGAAAAAAGATGGAGGGTGGCGGTTTTGTGTGGACTATCGTGCTCTAAATAAGGTGACCATATGCGACAAATTCCCAATACCCATAATAGAAGAGCTGATGGATGAATTGAATGGGGCAACTATCTTCTCTAAAATAGATTTAAAGTCCGGTTATCACCAGATAAGAATGAGGGAGGAAGACATTGAGAAGACAGCTTTTCGAGCCCATAAAGGACACTACGAATTTGTGGTAATGCCCTTAGGACTAACAAATGCGCCCGCTACATTCCAATCATTGATGAATCAGATTTTTAAACCCTACCTCAGAAAATTTGTTCTAGTATTCTTCGACGATATCCTAGTTTACAACAAGAGTAAAGAGGAGCACCTTATGCATCTTAAGGTAACTTAAGTATCCTAAAGGATCAACAACTCTATGCTAACCATAAGAAGTGTGTTTTTGGGCAACCGAACTTGGAATATTTGGGGCACATTGTGTCCAAGCATGGAGTGGCAGCAGATCAGTCCAAGGTGGAAGCAATGTTCAGGTGGCCGAAACCACTCACATTGAAGGAGTTGAGAGGATTCTTGGGGTTGACCGGCTACTATAGGAAGTTTGTGAGGGGGTACAGTCAAATTGCAGGTCCATTGACACAATTGCTCAAAAAGAACAATTTTCAGTGGACAACTGAAACAGAGGAGGCCTTCAACAACCTTAAAAAGGCTATGACCACCTTGCCTGTGCTAGCCTTGCCTGACTTCAATCTACCTTTTGTGTTAGAAACGGATGCTTCAGCTATTGAGGTGGGAGCTGTGTTGATGCAGAATAATAGACCCATTGCATATTACAGTCAAACATTATCGACTGCAGGGAAGGGACAATCAGCTTATGAAAGGGAACTCTTCCTATTGTGTTGGCTGTAAAAAAATGGAAATCTTACCTCCTAGGTCACAGATTTGACATTCGCACTGATCAAAAACCTTTGAAATTTCTATTAGAGCAGAGAGAGATCCACCCCGATTATCAGAAGTGGATCACCAAACTGTTGGGCTTTGATTTCACCATTGAATACAAATCGGGAAGAGAAAATAAGGTGGCAGATGCTGTCTCAAGGGTGCAAATCCAAGAAGAGTTGCAAACTATAATGACATATAAAATCATCGACATGGAGGAAATTTTGCAGGAGATAGAAGAGGATAGCAAGCTAAGGGAGTTAAGGGAGGCTGTCAACAAGGACCCAGGGTTCAGGCCCCCTTACACGGTTAAGCAAGGAAGACTCTATTACAAAGACAGATTAGTCATCTCCAACTCTTCTGTTTTTATAGCCAAGATTTTGAATGAGGGTCATGAAAGTCACTTGGGAGGACATGGGGGACAATTAAAGACATATAAGCGAATCTCTAGCGAGTTGTATTGGAAAGGTATGAAGAAGGAAATTTATCGGTTTGTGGCTGCTTGCTTAACATGTCAACAGAATAAATACTTAACTCTATCACTAACAGGATTACTACAACCTTTGGAGATACTTAATCAAGTTTGGGATGAGCTAACGATGGATTTTATAGAAGGGCTTCCTAAGTCTTTGGGGTATACATCTATCTTGGTCGTAGTAGATAGGCTTAGTAAATATGCTCATTTCTTTCCACTCATGCATCCATACACGGCACAATCCATAGCTGAAGTGTTCATCAAGGAAATTGTGAAACTACATGAGTTCCCTAAGTTTGTGATTTCTGATAGAGATAAGGTTTTCATGAGTAAATTTTGGGGAGAATTGTTCAAGGTGCATGGGACAACTCTGAAATTCAGTTCAGCCTATCATCCTCAAACGGATGGAGCTACTGAAGTGGTGAATCGATCAGTGGAGGCTTATTTGAGGTGCTTCGCAGGGGAAATTCCAAAACAGTGGGCTAAATGGATAGGGTGGGCTGAGTACTGTTATAATACCTCCTATCATGTGGCTCTTCACACTACACCTTTTAAGGTTTTGTATGGAAGGGATCCTCCTATTTTTCAGATGGGATCGAGAGTGACCAAAATGGTGTCAGTTGATGTTTTATTACAGCAGAGGGACCACTACCTTGGAAAAATTAAGCAACATTTGGCAAAGGCCCAAAGTGATATGAAAAGTAGAGCTGATAAACATAGACAGGAAATGAATTTCAATGAGGGAGACAAGGTTTGGCTGAAACTAGCTCCTTACCGACAACTGAAAAGCTAGCCCTTAGATATTTTGGTCCATTCCGAGTGCTGCGAAGGATTGGGGAAGTGGCATACGAATTGTAACTCCCTGAGTCAGCCAGGATCCATCCTATTTTTCATGTATCCCAGCTGAGAGCAGTAGTGGGCGAAGATACTGATCAGCTAGTTTTACCTGACAAGTGGGCAGAGGACAAGGAGTTATCAGTACAGCCAGAAGAGGTCTTAGCAGTCAAACCACGAGGAGGGACCAAGGGCCTTGAAGTTTTGATCAAGTGGAGGGGTTTGGCAGCATCTGAAGCTACTTGGGAGCTATTCGATGATATGGTGGAACTCTTTCCAGATTTTCACCTTGAGGGCAAGGTGCAGCTTATGGGGGGGAGCAATGTTAGGCCTCCTATTATGCAAGTATATTCTAGAAGGGCAAGGCAAGGGGTAACTAAGTAAAAGATTACTCCATTCGGTTATGGGTAAGGGCTGATAGTTAGAAAAGGGGCATGAGAGAGGAGGTGAAGGGTGAGTTAGTTATAGTACTGACGTAAGCAACAAAGGGGGGATAAATAATGTAATGATTGGGAGAGGGGACAGCATATTTTTCCTAAGTGAATTCTGGTGAGCCTAAGGCTAGGAGAGAGCAGCACTCTCGAATTGTCTGCCTATTACCTGTAACTTGACAGATTTCAAGTTACTCACTAATAATATTCAGTGCAAAATCTCTCAATTATTTGAGAGTTCTATCGTAATGCTTACTAGTGCTTACACTATAGGGGAAAGATGCTATTTATGTGTTGGTTTTGCTGTATGATTTTCAGGTATGCGAGTTGGCGAAAAAAGACGACTTTTTGTTCCCCCGTTGGGGTATGATATTCATTACTTCTAAATGCATTATACAGAAAATGCAGTTTCTCTTCATTTCTTTCTTCTGGGTGTCAGCCCATTTGTCCATATACAATGTATGGTGATGCAGGTACGGGAATGAAGGAGATGACAGGAAGAATATACCACCAAACTCTTGGCTGGTATATGATATTGAGCTGGTTAAAGTTCATTGATTGATCAATTTTGATTTGCTTCACCAAAAGGAGGAATATTAACGAAATGTGTGTTCCGGAAGCATATGAAGTCAAGCAAAAAGCATGCTGTTGTACTGATTTTGTAATTGGAATACTGGGAGAACAAAAGCATTTTGGCTTTTGTATACATTGTACACACCAGGTATAAGATTAGTAGAACTCCAAGGATTAGTTTTTGTTACAAACATCTTTGCATAATTAAAAGTCTTTCTACAGACAGGTATTCAATGTTCATGACTCTTTATAATTCTACACTAATCACATAAGCAGAAACTTAAGAGAAGCTTTTGTTTTCTTTGCAAAAAAGCAGTACTTGCACCTTGAAAACTGAGTATCGGCACTCATGAGGTGCTGGAACTAACGTGTTTTGCAGAAGAGGCCACTCACCTTGATCATAGAAATTTTTATGGTTTATTTTTCTGTATTGTGATGTATAGACAAAAGTTTCTTGATCCTACGCTAACCAAAAACGTGAAATTCCAGGAGGCAAAAGAGTGAATAAACTCATCATAGAATTTGGCAGGCTTTCTTCATACACTGCCACTGTAATATATGAGTCAGTACCTCTACAACATTGCTAGTTGAACAATTTGTACAACCATTATCTACAGTGTAAATTTCAAGTCTTGATGTTGATTTCTGTTATTAATGTGGTATACTATACTAAACAATGGGGTGTGGTTTTTAAGGTTTGCATTTTACAAAATTTTTGTTCTGCAAGCAGGAACAGTAAATGAGATTCTCTGTGTACACGTTTCAATGTAACCATTCTGTGTGTCAATAGCCTTCCTTTCACATAGAGGTATATACCAACATTTCCCTTCCGAATCCACTAACGTCACGTTCCTCGCATCTTCTCCACAATGTTTCTGCTCTTTTCTTCAATATGGCGTCTCCTCTCTTCGAATTTTTCTCCCATCTTCTTCCCTAGATCAAGCATTCTTGCTCGTCTCCCTAGTTTCTTCGGTCTTGAGTTATCTTCTTCAAGAGCAGGACTCTGCTTCTCCACATTTGACAGAGATCTAGATGGTGAAGGGTGCTGTGATGTACATTCTCGTTCAGAAACTTCTTGAGGCTCCCCACTTGCTAATAATGGAGTTCCCAGTTCTTGTAAAGAATTGCTGCTTGACATTCTTCTGCTTGGGCTCAATGAGCCTATCAAGGCATTTCTCGAATTAGATATTGATTGTGAACTACCCTGAGCATCCCTAGATTTTTTATGCTTGCTTTCCTGGTGATCACTAACGGTTCCTCCACTAGCTTCTGTCTTGGTTTTTGCCTCATCAGATTGGCAGCTAAAAGCAGCATGGGTCGCAGCATGATCACTAGGGCCTTCTTGATTAATCTTCCATACAAAAGGAGCAGCTTTCCGAGGAACCCAATCATTCTTTTCTGCCAGCATCCATGGAATGCATACACTTTCACAGTTTGGAAGCACCAAAGCCTCTCGGATGCTAGCCTGCATCAAAACTAGGCAAGGCTAATCAGTATCAATCTTTCACTGACTTCCCTGTGATTGCTCAAAATAACTCATCTTAATCTAACTTGGAAAATCAAATCCCCAAACATAACCTAAGCAAAACTCTCGAAGAGGCACTTAAGATGATGCAAAAGTGCTTGTCAAAGTGTTGTTTATATACAAGGCCAAGCATGAAACATGCCTCGTTAAATGAGCATCATTTATGATAAAGACAAATTTCATCAAGAAGACAGACAATTCAAGCAAGCCAGTATATAACTGCACCTTGGATGCCATATAGTAGCAAATAGAGCATTAAAGAAAACTTCATCATTATGTTGGATATTTTGATGAGAATAGTGCTCAGGAGAAACTTTGAAGGAATGTGCTATGCTTACCTTAAATCGATTAATCAGAAACAAAGCAATGTGTCCATTACTAATCTTGTGCTCCCCAAGAGAAGACTCCAAGTTGAACTCTATCTCAGGCATGGATGTGAAACCAATCCATAACCTATCAGAAGGAGGTGGCTTAATATGTAACCGCAATGTTCCACGTAGTGATGCGATTCTTATTGATAAAGTGATTGGCACCTATAATTGAAATGAGGCATGAGCAAGAAAGAAACCATTCAGTTTCATCAAAAGGAAGACCTTAAAAGACATCAGGGTTAACACAAAAAGGCTATAAGAATTCTTGCCATTTTTAAATCTAAAATATCAACAGACTCTAACATAAGTTCCCAAGTTTTGGAATGATCAAATGCCGCGTGCTCAAAATGATCATGGATCTTTCGAAAGATGATATTCACCAATGCACGTAAACAGTGTAAAATGTGAAGGTGAAATCCCAAATAGCACAGGATATAATTTTACGAGACGTGCATCCAGTCAATAAAGAATATGACTGGATATTACAGATAGGAAAATTGTAGTGATAGAAGAATGTGTTTTTAACTTTTGTACCAGATCAACTTACTGGGCAAGAAAGTTCTACACATTGAATCACATCTATGGTAAGGTTAGCACATCATAATATAAGTAGAAAACAACCTACATATACAGGAAGAAGATTTGCTGACCTGTGAAACATGTTTCGCAACAGAATTAAGAATCGACTTCCATTTAGACACATTTGTTGATGTAGATGTGCAGTTTATAGAGTTTTTCAATCCATCTGTAATAAACAAAGGTGAGGATGATTCTGAGACTTAAACCAAGACAAGAATGGACTACCCCTGCGCCGTCCAACTACAAAGTGTTCACGTCATCATATCAAATATGATTGTGCCTCAACCACCTAATATGGCTTACCAGATCTACAGTGAGATAGTTACTAGGTTTAACCCTTAAACCTCCAACCATAGTAGACATTCCTTCTATGACAACTCTACTTTGAGAGGAAAATAAAACCGCTCAACTATGAGGAGACGCCAATCCACAATACACTCAAGAATTTCCAAAATAAAGAACATCATCAGCAGTTTAAGAGTTGAGAGCAAGATCCTACACCATGATTGTAGAAATACCCCTAACGCATGTTTTAACCATTAAAGCATTTTCACCCATTTCTTCAGTAATACAACCTCTGATAGTACGAAATCAAATATGCAAATCAATGTTCATGTCCCACCTGAAAATTTCAGAATTATTCACGACAGGAAGTTGAAAATTTTGTTCAGGATAATTACGTTTAGAAATAAAAAGTAACCACTTGATAAGGACTTGAATTTCCAACAAAAAATGTAGGGTCTGTTTATGTTTTTACTTCTTTGTCCCAATATGTCTTGACCGCCGGTGAGTTTCTACCAATAATGGTTCTGGCCCAATGCAACATTAAAAATTTCACAAAGTATGGGGGTATGGATTAACATGTGTTGTTGCCATGAATTTTTTGCATCAGTATATAAGTATTCAAATCAGTATATAATGAAAAGGGCATACAAAAAATCAAAACATAAAGGATATAAACCTACCAAGTCTAGGATCACTTTTATCCCTCTGATTTTGTGCATCAACAGTCTCTTCGGGAAGATTTAACTGTTTTCCAAGGTATTCAAAGCCTTCTAGAAGATCTGAAGAAACATCCCCAATGGAGCTTGGTTCTGAGCGTGTATCAGCGACACCTTTCTGCAGATCTTGGTCACGAACTTCCAGCCTTGTTTCAATATTTAATACCATACCACCATAATACTCAAGATCCATTTCCCATGCCCATACTTCATTCATGTCTGTAGGAAGCACTCGGATACCATGGATGTAAGGAGGGATATTCCCAAGGTCTAGATCATTGCAAATTACATCACCAATATAACCAGGCATCCTCATATTGGACAATGATCTCTGCAATGTGAAATCATAATATTTACAAATCTGAATACATCCAATGACTGAGAGAACAACACACCATGCGCTCAGTTTCAATGATGCCAGAGACTGGCCTTTCATGCATTAGTAAACGATCAGAACAAATTACTCTCCATTCCGCAGAATGTTTCTCTAACGATCCCCCACCACATCTCCCCTTGAGAAGTATGTTGTTAATCTCTTTTGCAAATTCTGGTTTGATCAGCTTTGGGGGTACTAGAGGTGCACGCAATGCATGAATATCAAAAGTTAACTACTAACATAGGTGGGATCTGTTTTTTGCTTTATTTCTAGATATGATGGATTCGCTAATAAGGCCAAACAAAGGTATCAACAAAACAAGCATTCATGCTTATAATTAAAGTTAACTCAAATTCGGAAAATGATTGACCTGAATTCACTTGAGTTGAACTTTTCACAAGGACAGACAAAGGTATTAACAAAACAAGCATTCATGCATATGACTAAACTTAAACTCAAGATTGGAAAACGATTGACCTGAATTCGTGCTTGAATTGAACTTTTCACATCTGTGTTGCATTTGGCATCAAAGAAGAGACGAGAAATAAGCAAATTCCAGCAGAGTGTCCCCTCGTCAACATTCGGCTTGTCATCTGACTCTCTTTCACAAGAAACGCAGCTATAGGTTTGGCTTTGTGAACGAGAAAAGTTTGACGACGGCGTAAATGGCATGTTTTCTTCTTCTGAACTGGCAGACATTTTTGCTGGTAGAGCAGTCTTTATCAAGCTACCGGCAACAACTGGGTCCTGTAGAGAGCGGCATTTTCCCATGACTTTTTTCTCTTCATGACCTAAAGTGGAAGCCCCTCTATTCTCCATACCATTCTTTGGAACCTTTCTGGAAATTCTTTTAAAAAAGGTGCGAACCTTTGAAGTAGAACCATCAGCTTTGCTCATTCGGTCTACTGATTCTTCATTGAAACCCAGTGAGGGTTTCATAAAAGAAGGATATCCCGTATTTAAGGATGCCAAATAACAGTGGAACTCTTCATTCAACTTAGTGAACCAGTTAAGTTTTTCTCTGTCATCACATGAGGCAAGACGGAGGGCCTTACACCAAGACTCCTTCTCCCAAGATGTTTCAAGATACAAGTAAACTGTTTTACTTCCATTGTATATCGTTGAGGTTTTGTTTTCTAGCCTAACTGGAAATCTCTTTACCCTGAGGAACATTTGATTTTAGTATAGACTAAAATAACTCATGCTTTCAACAATGAATGGATTAATATATTGCTACAAGATATAAAAAATTTTGTACTTGTGATGAGTACATGACAAGTTCCTATCAATCAAAATGGATGACAAGTTTAGTTCCTCCTTAGTTCCTCCAAGCTATCTACATAGGAGACAATTAAAAGGTTTGAAAGAGGTTATTTCAACATTGCTTCAATTGGTTAGCTGTGTAAAGAAACATGGCACACCTCAATAACAGAAATTTGAAAGAGATCTAGGTTGGAAATGAGTACGCAATAACTAGAACTTAAATAGGTAGTAACGGAGAGCATATTTCTTAATTAATGTGCCATAGAAAAAGAACACCATCATAAACCAGGTACAATGTTCTCTTTCAAGTTTATCCTCGAGAAGTAAAAGATCCGAAATTAAAAGAAATAGCTTTTCAGAGACAGAGAGAACACGTGAAACTCAAGTTATATGCAGGACCCATAATGGATGACAGAGATGTTATGGTAGAGATATCTTGTTATCTGGCCCACTGAATAACATTTCTAGCATAAGAAATTGAAGTTTGATAATTCCCCCAGAAGTTAGCCGCACAAAGTGGAGATAACTAACATAGATCAAGGGCTGGCGTCTATTTAATGAAAAGCAAATTGCAGGTGTGGAGTGTCATTGAAAACAAAATATAAAGACCAGCAATTTGAAGTAATGATCTAACAAACCAATTCCAGCTGAACTAAAATCATTAGAAAATATCATACAAATTCTATTGAGCAAATACATATCAACAAACAAAATATAGATGGAGAAGAACTTATTACCATTTCCTTGAGTAAAGATTATTGCCTGAAACAGCTTCTACCGTGCAACCCTTCAGTGGGATATCCACACGGGAACCATCTGGATCTGTCAAACAAAGCAACTGATCTTTGATTCTTGCGTACTTCTGACGAGGAGTGACCTCTAAAAGATCCTTTCTCTTCTTATATTCTTTAGGCAACTTATCTATTTTATCTGATTCTAGAATCCATACAACTCCCTGAGTACGAAATGCACAGAATAAGTGAAGGATAGAGAAAATATTGATACGAAAACTATGACATATAAAACACACAGAACTTCTCATTCATAGCAAGTATAAATTTGCCTAATATACAAATTCGACCAGAAAAGCTTCTTTCTTTTCTTTTCTTTTTTCTTTTTCTTTCTTTCTTTTTTTTTTTTTTTGGCTCTTCCTCTTCTCGTTCATCTCACATTTCTCTTTTTTGTGAAAACATGAAATCATGATATCAAAAATTCATGTAAAACGCAAACAAAGGACCAACTGGAAATCAAGTTTAATCTGTCAATCTGGCATAACAAGCACCCTGTTGAATATGAGACAAAGTTTAGTCATCTGATTGACTGGAACTTCACACCCTTTATATGTCAAATAACAACTCAAACAACATATAAGTAAATAGGAGAACCAAGTTCGTGTGCTTCAATTAATGGCTGAGAAAATACGATCAACCTAAAATTATGAAAGAAAATAGCAAAAACCTTCTTGTTAAAGGCGAAATCAAGAGACTGTTGGGGATCAAGATCTCTACTTGAAGAACCAGACAAGGGTTTGGCGTCTAAAAGTCGACTCTTGTGTTTCAATCGACGTATGAACACATAAATTCCCAAAGCTTCCAAGGCAACGAGGGTGAGTGCCCCAACGAAAAACCCACCCACAAATATTACTAACCACATGAACATCTTTTCTGATCTAATCTAGCTTGAAGCTGCCGAAATTGAGCCTGCACCCACTAATTTTGCCTCACTGATCGCATAAATTCTTGCTGACACACGACAACAACAACATGCAAAGAGGGAATCAACTTCTTTATTCTTCTGTTGTCTTTTTGTATCATTAATCGTCTATAATGTTGTTCACCCAAATTGGAATTTGGGGAAACCAAAGTTAAAGAATGAAGAAAAAGAATCACATTCACACACACAAAGCCCAAGACTGGCGGAGTGAATTTCAGCCTATATTAGGCAGAAACAAAGGTTCTTGATCCACACGCTTCCCTTCCCTTCCCTGCCCATTAACACGAGAATGCAGAATTCAGATTAAAGAAGAAAGGGAAGAAGAGAAATGTAGAACTTTCGTGTGACTTCATGTTAGATTCATTATTTGTTTGTATTATCCTTTATATATATATATATATATATATATATATATATAAAGGAATCATCCTTTTCCTGAATTCACTGTTTCTTTGTTGTGCTTTGATTAGTCATCTCACAGGCGCCTTGTCTTGATCCCTAATTTAATCTCAAGTCAATTTAATACCATGCACAAGTACGGCACACAAAAAACGGTTCGCAGTGCTGCCTCTTTTTCAATTCAAAATTGCCTTTCAAATAAGTGTGCCAATAAACTTGAGGGCCACTTGAGTCGTTAAGGGGTTCTTTTGACTTAAGTGAAATTATGGGTTCAAATTATTTTTATGTATGCAGCTGTTTAAAATTTAAGGTTAGGATTTTACCTCTCACAAAGAACCTATCCGATTCAAGCGGAGATTAGTTTAGGTGTGAATCGCTTAAAAATTGTCGCTTAAGTCATGACAAAGAAGTGAGTTGTTAAGGGATTCTTCTGGCTTAAGTTAGATTACGGGTTTAAATCATCTTTATGTATGTAGCCGTTTAAAATTTGGGGCTAGAGCTTTACCTCTCGCAAGAAAATTACCCTACTCAAGCGAGAATTAATCTGAGTGTGAATCGCTTAAAGGTGTCTTTCTATAATTGGGATCCTCCTAAAATATCTTGTGAGCAACCAAAAAATAATAATAATAAGCGCAACAATAAGTGTCACGCGTGTTTAGTCATTTTTTTATTTTTTAATTAAATATAATTAAATTTTAATAAATTAAAGTATAATAAATTTTTATTTTTTTAATTTTTTAACCAACCAATTAGGATCAATATAATGGTAATCATTCTTTTAATTATTATAATTATAATGATTATATTCATTATCATTCGTCACTATATGCATTATTTTTTATATGAACCAACAGCTTCCTTATTCAAACTTATAAAAAAAATTATATTAAGATTAAGAATGTCAATTTTGGTCCGACTTGACGTAATTTTAGCCCTAATTTAGCCCATAGTTAGATTGTTATTTTAAAAACAACGTCATTTTATCAAAAATGACTTCATTTTTTATATTTTAAAAAAATTATAAGATAGATTGAGTTGGCCCGATTCGCCTATGGTACATCAGACCATGGACTAAGTTAAGGACCTATCAACTCGTGGTTGGACCTAAGTCACGAACTGACTTATCTCAATCCATCGGGTCATAGATTAAGCCACGAGTCACCCTATTTGACCCGGGTTTACATTCCTAATTGACATAGGATTTACACAAGATAGAGATGAGAGAGAGCAGAGTGGTTAACCTACAAATATGTTCCTAAACGGCAACTTCCTATCTCATTTATTATGCCTAGCTGTTCAAGAACAATAATGAATAATGATTCACCAAAACCCAGGCCTTTCAACTGTTTTTTCAGGCATGAATTAGGTCAACCGATAAATGCACGTAATAGCTGAATACATGTGTCGTTTAATATGTTATTTGATAAATCAATAAACTTAACGAGTTAATAATTTATAATTAATTAGATATTTAAAATTTTAATGTAACTTGGCATTCTTTTTTAAATTTACTTAACGAGTTAATAATTTACAATTAATTAGATATTTTAATAATTTTATTAAATTATTAATTAGATATCGAATTAATAATGTTTAAGGTATGTTTGGAGGTTTTAAAGCATTTTTACTCTCGATTACTTGCTAATAGCTCATAAATTATATTTTCAAGATATGTTACTTTATAATCAATTTATTTAGTAATTTATAATCAATTATATTTTAAGATCTTTTAATATGTTTTAGCATTAATTAAATATTTAAGTGAATTACAATTTTTATCTCATTTTGAACTTCCAATTTCTTAAATTAAAAAACTCGAAAAATAATTTGTTCTAATTATCATACCTTTAAAAGTTGGGATGTCAAATTTGACTTGACCCAGTCTCGCCCAATTTTAACCTGAATTGACCGGACTCGACCTTTATTTCAAAAATGATGTTATTTTTTATATTTTTTTAATAATATTCGTGGCCTATCAGGTCATGGGTAGGGCCACAAGTTGACTTATCCCAACCTGTTTGGCCACATTCCGGTTGACCCGTTGACAACTATATTTAAAAGCATTCCTTAAAAATTGATAGGTCGTCAGACTACCAAAACTAATTCCTATTCTTGAAACAACGAAAACTTGTAATAGCGGTGAAAGAGGGTCGAATCACAAAGAGTTGTAACTATTAATTTCTTTTGATAAAAAATAAATAAATAAAGGGGGGTTGAGATTAAAATTCAAATTGTGAATAAAGCACAGAAAAATAAGGAAAACAATTGCCGTAGAGAAAAGTTGCAAACAAAGGTATTGAAACTCAATCGAACGCACAATCATTGTCTTGATTTCTAAAATTGATCATTGATAACTAAACATATTCTTTAGCAAATAAGTTGGTTATAACTGTTGAAGATGCTTCTAACAGAAAATTCTTCATTAATATTAGTCGATCAAGAGACGCTCATTAATCGATCCTAGCTAACAAACAACCCAAGAAGACGCTTCATTGAATTTAGCTCGTCAACAGCATTAAGAATTAGAAGAACCCAACTCTAACCAATAAACTCAACCGCGTGGTTCATTTTAAATTAGATTATGAAATTCCTTTAGTGTTTCATTACTAAATTGCTAATAACATCAACTAGTAAAAGTAATTACGGGCTAGAACTAGTTAATTAGCTTCCAGTTAATCTCAGATGCTATCACAAGGATATTATTGTAACAACAATCAAGAAAGACTTTAGAAATAAATATGAAAATTCATAAATATTGGCAAGGAATTTACGATGAAGGCTAAAATCTCACAACTTGAAAACCAATCTTGATTGTGCCTTCATTCGAAGAAGACTAAGCTATTATGGTTGTAGAAAGAACAAAATTGGAGTTCTTAAACATACTTTTTATGAGAAATGTAGAAAAGATAATAAAATAATGCAATAAAAAAAATGTATTGTAGACTTGTAGTCCTTAGGTTTACAATTCTCAGTTTGGTCAAAAGAATTGCTGACCAAACATTTAGGATGCATGTGATAAAAATTTAGTTGAAAATTAAAATTTAAAGATCTTATTTTTAATTAGTAGAGAAGTTTACAAATAAGGTCATGGTAATAAACTAATAATTATTGGGTATCTATTATATATATTTAAAAAATCCTCATAATTTAATGACCCAAAATTTTGAATTAAAATACAAAATTCTTAATTTGTTTTCCTTTCGTTTATGATTGCTTAAATTTTCTTTCAGTAGAATTCTCGATCTTCCAAAAAAGGGTTTGAGTAGTCTGATTTTGTTGGGGTGTTTTAAATTTATGTCGCTTAATCTTGTCTATGTATTTATATAAGTTTTATATAAATATGCGGATAAGATTGAAACAGAAAATTCGACCCTTCGAAAGATCCACCAACCAGCACGTCTACTCGAAAAGGTCTTGTCGTCAAAACTTGGCTTTCCCACGAACTTTCCGATGGAGTTCTGCTGATTGCTCAAATTTCTCAGCTATACCTTTGTCCTGGATTTGAGATATGTCGGATGTGGAAAATACTTATTATAGTACGTGATTTTCCTTTAGAATCCGTGTTTTTAATCAGCCACTGTTCTCCATTGATCCTTTTGTTTTAAACTGTAGATAAGTGTGGGTGGTCATGATAGTACGACAGAGTTTTGGATTTAATTGATTCACACAAAATAACATTATTTATAAAAAAATTAAATAATATTTTTTTAAAAAAATTCCTAAAATGATATCACTTAATCAAACTATTCAAACAACTTATGCAGGAATTCAAACTGACTCCTTAAATTCAAACTTAATCCAGAATATGACCAAATTAAATCTATTGTATTGATTTCAGACTGAAAGATGCTAAATTGAGTTGAACCAGACCGAGTCTGAACTTGACTCCCATTCTTATAACTTGCATGCGTACTTAATTGCAAAATAATATTTATCAGGTTAATTTCTCTTTAATTTAATCATAACTTTATTATTTTATCACTATTAATATCTTACGATTTTTGTATAAAAACTAATGATTTTAAAACTAGATTAGAATGGTTGATTCGACCGAATACTTATAACCTTTATAATAAATACCGGCCGATTAAGTAATAAATTGGCCGATTTCTTGAAAAAACTAGTCAGCTTTCTTAGAAAACCGGTAAGTAATACCCAACCCATACAATATAGGGAACAGATCATCTGTTCTATTTTTACTATTCTTATCATATTTCAATTCATTTCATCCATATATTTATGTTTATCCATATAAATATACGGAAGAGATGAGTTGAAATAGGATAGTAACAGCAAAAATGATAGGGTAGTAAAGTTTATATTCTTTATATTTTAATTATTTTTTTTAAATTATTAATTTTAAAAATAAATTATTGTTTTTATCCTTAAAAATACTGCATTCATTTAATCTTATTAATAAATTATATTTGTCAAATTTTAGAGTCTTACTTATTTCCTTATATTTTAATTGAAAATTTTTAAAATATTATTGTTAAAAACTAATCATTATTTTTATCATGAATTTTTTTAGTAAATTAAATTATTAATTTAATTTTTTTCAATCAAGTATTTTATTAATAGACATTATTAGTGCATTTTTATTTCAATCAAGTATTTTATTTTATATTATATTTTTACTTATTTTTATAGTTTTACTTTTTATTTATTATATATCAGTTTTATAGCGATTTAATACTGGTTTGATATCCGATCCGTTTTTTAAAATATTGAATAAAAACGTCTAAAGTTATATCAATGTGATTATTTTAATGTTAAAATTAATACATGGAAGAGAAAGATAAAATAATGGTTAAAGTTTTATTATTCACTTTCCTCTTTTTTTTTTTGAAGCAGCCAATAATTCTACCTCATACAAAGGTTCAAATTAAGCAATTGAATTACATAATCCCACCGCACACAAATTTATATTATATTGAGGGATTTTTTTTACATAAAAACTGAATTTTTATCTTCAATAATTTGATATTTAATTAAACTTTAAAAAATAATATTACCTCCAAAATAATGACCTAATATTCGTTCCTCTATCGTTTGCCCCGACTCCTAACGCTTGTATCGTTTAACATAAATAGCCTGACATCAATTATTAATGTTTGAAAAAAGCAAGGCAGTTCATACTTCATACCACAAAATGGGTCGTGATCACTTGTGTCAGTTTTATTACTCCAACCTTATTTCAGTCCATCTCATCTATATATTTATGTGGGTTGGAATGATAAAACTGACACAAGTAATTTAATTTGGCACAAAATGGCTGATATGTGTAATATAGACTGAAAATAGTACAGTAATAATTAATACCATATTGGCCTAAGGTACTAGTTAGTACTAGCTTTTTCTCGGCTGGTATAGGTTATACTTAAAATATTGATGAACATTGGTCCATATTTATAATTTTAAAATAACTGTAATTATCATCAACAATCAGTTGAAATCTTATTGAGGTGCAGAAATTGAAAAGATAAGATAATACATAGTCTTATCTCTACCTAATTAAGAGACTATTTTTGATAGACTTGTTGAAAAATAAGCAGATATATTTAAGTCACAAATTTTGTTTGATTTTATTTTATGAATCTCATTTTAACAAAAATGAGATTTTGTGATGCTTGAAGATATTTTATTATAGAGTTATATATTTTATGTCATTAGACATAAATTGTTATATGAATGGTATTTATTTTATTGTTAAGTCTACTTAGTGTTAGATTATTATAATTTGATTCTTGGAATGATTCGTTTGACTTTTAAACATGTCTATTCTACATTCAAATTGTTTTCTCTACATTATTAATTTAATTTTTGTATGCGTCTTTATTTATTTTACAGATAAATGGAGGGAAGTTCAAGCACTCTTGGTAATTCTGACACTTTAGAAAGATTTGATGATCTAACTTGAGTTCATGCTAAATTAGTTAATGGAATAAAAAACCATACCATTTGTTTGTATTATAATAAGCATTTCAAAGGAGATAGAATCACCATATTAAATAATAATTTAGTTGGGATAAAGAGGATATGAAGCTTTGTAAGAAAGTGATTCGTGATGTGAAATAACAAATGAAGACTTTGTTTGAAAAGGATCAATGCGAGAAAGATAGAATTTAAAGATTGAGCTACAAAATTAGTTGTGAAAGTTCCTTTTGTGGTGGTCAAAATGATAGTGGGAATGTTAAAGATGATATTTTTACCTAATAAGAAATGAATGTTACACCTAAGAAGACACTAGTTTAACTTATTTACACCATTAATAATTCCTAGAGCTCCGCTTTCAATAAGCAGTGTCTTACAATTTGAAGAAGCGGCTCATAATGTGAACATGACAATGACTAGATGATGATATGATTCATTCAATATTGTTCAATCTTATTGTTATTTGCCTATAATGGATATTATTACCTCTTATGGTTCAGGATATAATATTTCTTCAATTGATAACTATAGATGTAAACTTTTAAGAGTCTCTGTTTATCAAATAAACAATTATTTGGATGAAAGAATAATCACTTAGGCTACTTATAGGTGTTCAATCATGTGTGATTGTTGGAGAAATAAAAGACATGAGTCGGTTATCTTTTTTTTTTAAATTCTACAAATGGGACAATGTTTTTGAAGTTTATTGATCCATCTGGCCTCATTAGAAATGTTGATATTCTGTTTCAGATGTTTAATGAAGTGAATGAAGATAGGCCAAAAAATACTATTCAATTCATTACTGACAATAATTCTACTTACAAAGTAGTTGGAAAATATTACAAAGCAGATAAAATTTTTTATATTGGACTCCTTATACTACACATTGCATTGACTTGATGTTAAAAAATATATGAGATGCTAGATATTTTCCTATCACTAATGAGATTGTACAATAAGCAAAAATAGTGACAAAGTTCATCTATAATCGTGCATAGGTTGAGGAACATATCGAGAGATTATTGGTTTTGGTTAAACAATGTGTGGTTGGTAAACAAGGATCGGTTTTCTAGGAATATATTGTCAAATATTTAATATGATTCCGCAAGATCTAGTTTCGTTCAACCAAGAGGTCGAAAAGATTGAGAAAAATCGATCATTCATAACTACTGATGAAGGATTCCTCGAAAAGTTACGGATTAGTAATCCATTTTAGAAATCAAATGGATTTGGTCTTATATATAAGTGAGGAAGGTAATCAAAAAAGAAAGAAGATGAGTTCTTCTTTCTTTTATCACCTAGGAGCCGTACGAGATGAAAGTCTCATGCACGGTTTTGATAAAGTTTATTTATAATCGTACATGAGTCCGGATTTAATAAGAAATGATTTTACCAATGATAGGAATTTTTGTTGTCATGTTATTACAAGGGTTGCAAATAATTTCTTATCACTTTAGTGTTTTGTTCTAATAAAGAAGGAGTTTAGGCGGAGTTGAGGTGGATGTTTACAATTGATAAGTGAGTTACATCTCAGAAAGCTCGGTGTAATGTTTGGATTAGAGGTTTCTAAAATTATACTTAAAGATAATGAATTTTAATCTCAATGTAAATTTATCATCTAAGTTTGTGAGCCTTTGATGAGAGTACTTCATCTAGCTAATAGTGATGATAAGATGATAATAAAATACTTTATGATACCATTGAGAGTTCAAAAGAAGCAATTATGACCATATATAAAAATAAATATTATTTATATACATCTTATCTTGCAGTCATCAATGAGAGATGGAAGTGATATATTTACTTTCTGTTATATTTACCAATTGTTATTCATAAAAAAGACAAACTTAATTCAGGCATATATATTTTCACTTTTGTTACATGTTAAAAATTAATCATCGTTTTCTTTTGTTTATGATGTTATTTTTGTTGTCTTGTAGTTTCTTAGTGGGACAAATTTGAAAGTGATATTCTAAAATTGCAAAGGTTTGCAAATTTAATTCTAAGCCAATGTGTGAGTGCTATAGGATATGAAAAGAATTTGAGTGCATTTGAATTCGTCAATTCCAAAAAAATGAACAGATTGGAACACAAAAGATTAAACGACTTGATCTTTATTCAATATAATTTAAGGTTTCGAGAAAGGTATGTTATTATCATTATTAAGTTGAATATAATTTTTTAAAATTTTTTAAAATTTAATTTTATTTGTTTACTAAGATTTTTAATAGAACAAGCAAATTTTATAGATTTAATTTGCCTTGACCATAACAATCTTTTGGTGGATTTGATTTTTGAAAAATTGAGTTTGATAGACGAGAGTTATTTGGAAGATAATATTGGACTAAAAAGTATTGACATGTCATTAGTGCAAGGAATTTGAATAATGGTGATGATGAGACTCTTCTTAATGTTGGTGATTTTGTATTAAATGATAATTAAGATCAATACAATTTAAGCGAATATTTGATTGAATGAAGTTCCAATTATTTCATTTCATCTCTTCTTTTAATTTCACTTGTATTTGATGCATACATTAAGTTCTACATATGCAATATAAATATAATTATAAATGTTTTTGTTTTAAGTTTCACCTTTAGCTAATTGTTTCCTTAGCACGGACTCTTTTTGTAACAGTTAGAGAGTCATGAAACTTTATTTTTTATTTGATGTAATTATTATTTATTAAATGATGAAATCGTAACATTTAAGTAGTTTGTATTATCATTAATTTTATACTTCTATAATGATTGAATGATCTATTTTTATATTATTTTTTGCTATTATTTATATGTGAAATATATGAAAAGTAACATTAATAGAAATAAATAGATTGTTGTTATTTTAAAATTGTATTATTATGTTTTGAGAAATATGATTGATGCAAAATTATAAATTATACAGTACAACATATTAAGGAACTATTTTGTAGTTTAAAATAATTCAAGAACTATTTTATGATTTTAAAAAAATTACTTAAAGCAGTACTTAAAATTGATGGCATGGTTTTGAAACCTGGACCGGACCGACCGGTTCGACCGGTGATCAGTAGACTATCCGGTCCGGATGACCCCTAAAAATTGGTCCCCAATTGAACCAGTGCGAACTGGTGATGACCGATCAATTGACCGGTTAAACCGAGACTGGTCGAATCGGTTGACAACTGGTTCAATGATTTTTTTATTTTGTTTTTTTCTTTCTAAAACGCTGATGCGTTTTTTGATTAGTTCAAAAGTAAAACCTACATTTTCTCCATAAATCTAATAGAAGTATAGAAATTTATATTATTTGGTATATTATTCTTTTTTTAAAATAATACTAATATTATATATAATTAAATATAATTATTACGTAATTATAACGTCAATCCGATTAGTCGAATCGGTCGAACTGGTGACTAATAAAGCCTCCGATTCGACGTCCGATCCGAATTTCAAAACCTTAATTGACAGCATATCACTACAGTATTGTACAATAACTCAATTCAACACATGTACCATTACGATATTAATAACAATGGTTCGGATATGCCGTATTAGAATTTATGAATTCATCTCCAAACTCAAAACTTGCTTGCTAGTTTATAGCTTACTGTATGTTGCCCTAGACTGTAAATATTTAATTATAAGCTAAATATGCACACAATAAATAATTACAATGAAGCAATTTTTATTTTTAATAAATTATTTAATTTAAAACTAAACTTAGATTAAGCCGAACTCGATCTTTTTAATTTGAAATCGGGATGAGATTGAAGGTGTGCTTGGTTTACTTTGAGAAATAATAATAAGATTTATAATAAATATAATGAAGAATGAAAATGAATATGACTTTCGTTAATTACTATATTGGAAGTATAAAGTGTTACCTAATCGGGCCAAATTTGAACTGTTCGGGTCGAGCCTGAATTATCCAAAAATTTTTTCCATCTTATCCGCCCCGAACTCGAAATTTCAATTACCCGAATTTATCCGGCCTGAACACAAAATTTCAATTACCTGAACTTACTCGGCTCGAAAATTTAGGGTAAAAACTCTTTCAAAAATTACACAAAATAACCCGAAAATAGACCATAATTCGGGTAATCGAGTAACTTGAAATTTTTTTGAATTTACCCGGGTATTATCCGAAATATTTTCGGGTAATACCCGGCCCGACCCGATTTACCGTATTTTATCATTTTATTACCCGAATTAACACCCCTACCCAAAAGAGACATAAAAAATACTGTTTAACTAATTATAACAAGACATTACCAAACATCACGTCTTATTTCTTACCTACCAACTACCAACCGTAACTAACTTGCTAGAGTACTCATTTGGGTCGAGAGGAACATTCAAGCCTATCTATAGGCCCTTTAGGCTTCCAAATTTCATCGGTTTGCTTCCAATTCTGGGCTATGATGTGTGTAACACACGACTTCGAACAAAAGTAGGCAATGCTTGATCGCAGGTACAATACTTGAATGATTTGAACGGCTAATCTCTCCAAATCCCAGGAGAGTAGATCCATACTGGATAACAATTTTCAGGTGACGTGCACCATCGATCAAAATGGATAGATCTTAGCCTTATCTTCAGTTTGAAAATGCAATTTGATCTAAAAAGTGTATTAGGGATCAGTTTCTGTAGTTAGTTCGACCTGGCCCGGATTGATTAAGAGGAGAGGATGTCTTCTCTTTTTCATTCTTTTTCTATTTCTTTTCCCTGAAAGTGTTATTGTACCTGCAACCTGAATTTACTTCTTGAGGGAAAGTCAAAGAGGAGAGAAAGAGAGGGAAGAAGAAGAAGAAGAAGAGAAAGGAGTGGATTGGTTGGTATGTGGAGAAGAAGATGAAGCAGGCTTACAAGCTAACACTGGTATTATGTGGAGTTTGGATTTTCAGTCTTCTCTATGGAGAAATGTTTGCTTATTGGTTGCCTTCCCTCTACTCTTGTTCATGGCCTCATCTTCTTCCTTCTTCTAAGGTAAAACAAAACTTCCGTCTTTGACTTATTACTACTCAGATCTCATCTTCCCTTATTATCTCCTCCATTTACTTTCTAATTCACTCTACACCTAGTACTCTAGGGTGCAAACACTGGAAAGTTGTATTCATTTTGTCAAGAAATGAGTGATTTTGTATGCTGTGATCACTCCAGCTTTTTGTTCATTTGTTTCAGGGAAATGGTTTTATGCATTCTAATAAGTATGTGAAAGTTGCTGTCCTAGCAGACCCACAGGTGAATACTTTAGTAGTTTAGTGTCAAACATTATTTTGGGTTCTTCACACTTCAACTTTAATTCACTATTCCTGGTTATTGTGTGTTTTCTTTTGGCAGCTCATGGACAAAACTTCCCTTCCTCTTCCACCAAAATCCCTCTCTTTGGAGCTTGTACAGTTCTATACTGACCTGTACATGCGCAGGGCCTTCTTTGCATCAATCCTGCCTTTCAAACCCGATGTTATAGTTTTTCTGGGGGATTATTATGACGGTGGCCCTTATTTAAATGATGAAGAGTAAGAGTTTGAAACTTTCCATTTTCTAAAACAATGGCAGCCCTCTTCTTTACACATGCATTTCACATTCTCGTTCTGCTTCTATATCTCAGATTATCAGGAATTGCTGGTCCTGGCTATTTCCAATCTGAAAAGTTTTCCTTTCGCAATCTCTCACAGTCTCTCTTTATTGATTTTTCTTTCTTTTGTTTATGTATTTGACTATTTACGGCTGCAAGATGGAGGGAATCTCTTGAGCGCTTTAGGCATATTTTTGGTCTAGATTCAGAAGGAAAAATTGCTGATATCCCAGTTTATTTCATTCCTGGAAACCATGACATCGGCTATGAGAGTGTCTATTCTCATTTACCACAGGTATCATTTATAGCTTCTTTCTTTTCTCATTATATTTTTCAGAATGATCTGTGTTTTATATCTTAGGCTATACTTCTACATTCATACAGGTTATGCAACGTTATGAAAAAGAATTTGGGGTCAGAAACTATAGATTTACAGTTGGAAAAGTTGAGTTCGTTGCGATTGATGCTCAGACTCTAGATGGTAAGAAAAAACTAATTCTGTTAATTACTAAATTGAACAATAACGCAATACTTCTCTGCCTTTGTTATCTATAAACTTGAACATCTGCCAAAAAGGAAGCAAAAGCTATCCATTTTCAGATGTCTGCATATACATACATGTTACTTCGTGTAGGAGTTCAATGTGAGAAAATTGTTTCTTGTTAGTTATTTTGACAATGTTAAATATGTTAAATCAGATATAGTTATTTCATGTTTTGGGAAAAAAGGAATCATTGATTTTGTAGTTGTTGTGTCTTTTCCAGGAAATCGGCAAGGAACTTTCTCTTCCGTAACTTGGGATTTTATAAAAAATGTTTCTAGTGGTACATCATATTCACTTACACTTTTTTTTTCTTGTAAAACTATTCATCTTCTTTACTAATTTTTTTTTACCCCAACTCGTTTGCTAGCCACCCAATCTATCCCAAGGGTTTTGTTGACTCATATTCCATTGTTTCGGCAAGATAATGCTTATTGTGGTCCTCATCGCTACTCTCCAATTATTAATCAGGTATTCATATGCCTATATATTATCTGGTTTTCATGTTGAAAAAACAGAAAATTTTCCAATTTCTTTGCTGCAATCATTTTCCTCATCTCCTTTATAAATTTTACTTGCAATGATCTTATAAATGTCTATGGCTGTGGTGGAGAGATCGTTCAATTCAAAAGTTTAACTTGTTAGATTCTAGTCTAAGAATGAATCTTAAAAACCATAAAATTCATTATCTAGACTCAAAAATGTTAGTACTTTATGGAGAACTTATTAACATCTTCTCAATGGTCAAACAACTTCAGTAGGAACTATCATCATACGAGAACTTAATTATCGATTATTAAGTTGTTAGTGTTTGAAATGACACCTTCAAGACTTTTTTCTTTACCCTTATGTACAGAGAATCCTACGTTCTGCTCAGAGTCAAGAAGTAAGGTAAGTTTCTGTTCCTATTTGAATATGCCCAATAGAGTGTAATCAATTTCTGGAATATGATTGTGAGTATTTATTTTTGGTTGATGGATGGTTCAATGATGCAGGTACCAGAATTATGTCTCGGAGGAATCTTCAGTCAGCTTGCTCGATCTGATTAGACCTGTTAAGTGACTTTCACATCTGATTTCTTTAGTAATGAAGTGCCTACTTTTCTTCCATTTGGGTGGCAATTCAACCTTAGTTATCTGCAAGGGCTATTTCATCTTCAAGCATTGAACACACAGATCAAAGTTTCTTGTACAAGCACCCTCAAAAGCACTTCAATGCTTAATTCATTTTATGTTACTGTACCTATAGAAATTTTCTGATCTGGAAGAAACTGAAAATCTAGCAAAAAGTGATTCATGAATAGAATAACTTGTGTAATACCTGATGGATGTTTTTCGTGAAATACCACTCCATTGAAGGTTCAATAACATGCATGTTTACTAGCATTCTTTGGGCCTGTAACAAGCATATGTATACATGCACACATACCAATAGTCTGGAGGTAGTGATTATCCTAACAATATGACTACTGGTTTCTGCAGACACTTGTTTTATCAGGTCATGATCATGATCAGTGTGCAGTGACCCATGAGGCAAGACATAAGCCTGTTCCAGAGGTAAGCATAGCATATTATAGTCGCGTATAGGATATCTGAGGTAATGACATTGAATTGATAATAGTATGCAGCTCACTTTGGGGACCATAAGTTGGCAGCAAGGGAATTTGTATCCATCTTTCATGCTTTTATCTGCTATTGACTCTGAAAATGCAAACGTATCCACTCCAGAAGAAGCTGTCATGACTCAGCTGTGCTTTCTTCCAATGCAAACACACATTTACATATGGTAATTCTCCTGCATAATGAGTAATGTTAAGCAACATTATAATTCTCCAAATCTTTTGATGGGTTTCAGCTTGACAGCTGCCTGTAATTTCTAAGAAAACATGTATTCAGTTTGCTCCTCTGAAATGCAAATACTGAAATTTCAGGTATCTTTCACTCTTTTGTCTTACCATTTTGGCTCTCCTCTTCTGGCCGACAAGTGGCGTCAATTTCGAGCCCTGCTTTTGTGGCTTAAGGGCGTGCATCAAACAATGGTGCAGTATGTTCACACAGGCTACAAAAGAGAAAAACGAGGATGACGATTGTGAGTATGAGATGATCTGGGATGCTGAAGGATCAATGCATCTAGTGAAGAAGCCACGAGAAACCCCTAAATCGCAACAATCTGGTGGATCATCAATCGAAAGGTGCATCCCCTTTACATTTCCCTAACATCTGGTCACCAAGTGTGATACTTGGACAATGATCTCATGCTATAATTATCTCTACTTGGCTGCTTAAACCTTAATCTTTTCAATAACAGGGGGAATGCTGTTATGAGGCCAAAAAGAAATATTCAGCAGGAAACAGAGGTGTCAATGAACATAGACATGAGTGCAGATGTTGGATATGATACAACAACAAGATTACGGCATAGAGCAGGCAAATCAAAGACAAAGATCATCGTCCACAGATTACTTAGGACAGTCCAAATGCTTACCATCATCGCCGCAGTGAATGTACCTCTTTACATGATGATGCTGTTCAAGGATTGGGTTAACAAGTGACATTGGAAATGGGTATCCGACCAAAAGATCTTGCTTCCTAACCTTAATGAATTTTGAGGTTTTGGTGGAAGTAATCCTTTAGATGACAGCATTAAAGAACCCTACTACGCTCTGTAGACTTCAGAAGTTTTGAAGACCTTCTAAATTAATCGAAGGTGAAATATGCAGACTTTATACATTTGTTTATAGATATAATTTAGTATTTAGTTAAATTATATTTAAATAATAATAATTGGCTCAAAGCATCAATACTTTGATATAATTATATTCTTTATTTTTAATAATTTTTTTATTTGAATTTAAAGAATATAACTTAACATACTAAATTTATCTAATACTTATGTAATTGACCAATTGACATTGTCTCATAAATACAAGTTTGCAATTAAGCATATTGGATTAGGACCTTGTAGAATTATTAGTATTAATAGAAACATTCCCTAATTTTTTTAATTTTTTGTTTTTCAAAGAAAATTCTTTTAAACTTGATTAAAAAATAAAGCAAATTAAATTAATTAAATCAGACACAAATTAATAATTTATTATAATTATATGAAATTATAAATTTAATTTGATTGTTATAATTATATTGACTTATTAATTTAATTAATTCGAATTAGATTTAAGAGTTGAGTTGAAACTAATAATTTATTATAATAATCTTAAATTATTAATTTAGTTAGAATTGAGTTGTAACTAATAATCTATTATAATTTTGTTAAATTATTAATTTAATTCAAATTTGATTAATTTAGATTGTTTCAAATTTAATTAATTCAGATGAGATGAGTTGATTTACCGTATTATTAATATTTGATTAACTGATATATAATATTCATAAAGTACGTATTTTTGGCTATTTTTTAATTAAAGTTTATTTAAGTATCGAATTTTTATAAAAAATTGAGAAATTAAAAATTATAAAAATGAGAAAGCTTTTTCAAAATTATTTAAATTAGAATTATCTTTGAATATAAGAAAAAGGTTTTTTATAATAAAAATTTTAATTTTTAAGTCTCTAAAGTCTAATTTATTTAAATAAAATTTAAATTTATAACCATTTCCTCTACTTTTTAACCAAATAGTATCATTTTCCTTAAAAATATCCCATCGGCACTAAATTCGTAGGGACGATCATTGGGATACAGAATTCTAAGAAGTGCAAGTGCAGACAGATTTTGATTGGTTGCTAAACCTTGGAGTTGACAAGTTTGGGGAAATGGTGTTTTCTCCTACAGTATACGTCTGGGAAAAGCATTACCCGTTGAGTTCAAACTCTAACAACTAAACCAACTATTATTGAAACATCGTCAAAATCCTCCGTTACCGTCTTCGTTCAGAAGTGGATTCTTGGTCCTCGTAATCTCTTTTTCTCTCTCTTTGTGCTTGTAAATTTCCTATTTGTTTACTTTTGATTTCTGGTAAGATCTGTGATGACCTCCTTTTTGTTCCTCATCCTTCTTTCTATTTTTCCTCATTTATGGGCGTGTGTGATTGAATCGATGAATGTTCTATTTTGAAGTACTTGTTTTTCAATTTTGTTATAGATTGGAGGTTTTTGGGTTGTTTTCCTTTTTGCCTTCTGATCTTTTGTTATCGTTGGGGTTGCTCCGATGCTTGATTTCGTTGATTCACTGTTGGGAAATCTTATGGAATTCTGTGTTGTGGATAAAGCCCGGGTTACTAATTTTTGGCTAGATTTGGAGTTTTTAGGTGGATTTGTATTGATTTCACATGTTGTCCTCGTCAAAATGTCCATCTTTTTGTTCGTTTCTGAATTAACTTCGGTTACTTTTGTTCTTTTAATCTATCCATGAGGTTTCTTCGCTGATTAACTAGCCTCAATTGGTTGTTCTTTGTATTGAGTAGCTACTATATTTGTGCAGTGGGCCAAAACCTTTGTCATTGCCATCAATTTACTCGCTATGCTGATTGACGAAGAATGGGGAGTTTATGTCATAGGGAATGGTCATCTTTAACTTAGTATTGGTTTATGGAAGCACTAATTCTGCACCTGGAACCATAGGTTGGTTACTTGGGTGATGGAGCACCTTCCCGTCGAAGTCATTGGAAACATATTGTCTAAGCTGGGAGGTGCAAGGGATGTTGTGATAGCCTCTGCAACGTGTCGGAAGTGGCGAGAAGCTTGCCGTAAACATCTGCATACACTCTCATTTAATTCCAATGATTGGCCTGCTTATCATGATCTTTCAGCCAGTCGACTTGAAATATTGATCACTCAAACAATTTTTCAGACCACTGGGTTGCAAGGTCTCTCTATTTTGATGGATGATGTGGATGAGTTTGCAGCTTCAACAGTTACAGCTTGGCTCTTGTACACCCGGGAAACCTTACAACGGTTATATTATAATGTTCGGACGACTCCAAATGTCAATATTCTTGAGATTTGTGGTAGGCAGAAGCTTGAAGTGTTGGCATTGTCGCATAATTCGATCACAGGGGTTGAACCCAATTTTCAGAGATTCCCTTGTCTGAAATCTCTTTCTTTGACTTCTGTCAGTATCTCCGCACTTGATCTTAGTCTTCTGCTCACTGCATGCCCAAAAATTGAAATACTAGAACTTGTCAACCCAGACATTGCAATGTCTGATGCTCAGGTCACTGTTGAACTGAGCAGTCCTACACTAAAGTGTATCTACGTAGAAGTAATCAGTTTGGATAAGTTTATATTGGAAGCAGATAGCATCGAGTGCTTGCACTTGAAAGATTGCGCCCTTGAACAATTTGAACTCATTGGGAAGGGGACCTTGAAGCACTTTAAACTCGATGATGTTAGCGTTATACATCTAGATATTGGTGATACGGCTGATAATCTTGAAATTGTAGACATCAGCAACTTCACAATTATTTGGCCAAAGTTCTACCAGATGATCTCAAAATCATCAAAGTTGAGAAAGCTTCGCCTTTGGGATGTGGCCTTCGATGATGAAGATGAGATTGTGGATTTGGAAACTATTGCTGTTTGTTTTCCACAACTTACCCATCTTTCTTTGGGATACGATTTAAGGGATGGAGTTCTTCAGCATGGCTTACAAGGTTCTTCTAACTTGGAAAATGTGGTTGTCTTGGAGCTTGGGTGGACTGTAATTAATGATCTTTTCTCACACTGGATTGAGGGGCTGCTAAAACGTTGTCAAAATCTTAAGAAGTTGGTAATTCATGGAATTGTATCAGAGGCCAAAACCCATGAAGAATGTCAGATGTTGGCCAATTTCACTTCATCTATGGTTCGACTCATGAGAAAATACATGGATGTAGATTTGCAGTTTGAATATATATAGAATTTTCTATTGTTGTTTGGTTAAAAAATCAAGTTTCATTTCAATTTAGAGTTATATGAGGACAATATGCAGGTACGCTATTGTATCCCGAGATTCCTTTCACGAGTCGTATAAACTGACATTGATGTCCGATCTTTTTTTGTTGAAATTTTCTGGGACCATGTTGATTAGTTTGTAATTTTTCTCAACCGCTGATGAAATGCTATTTTTGTTCTTCATCCTGATTTCTCTTTCGTTAGCTCAATCCTTGTTCGTATGCAACCATGTGGTGAGGCACCATGTTATGATCTTTGGGCTTATTCACTCTCATAGTATGATATGGGTTTAGCCTTTGGATGAATCTCATTTCTGGTTTTCTCTCACATAATTTATCTTCAGTTGACTTTATCTTTGAAACTTTGATTTTTGCTATATATCTCCCAAAACGTTTCTAGTCAAATTGACTTTTGTGGTGGAAAATCTTAGCTTTGACCATTTAGAAATTTAACATATAGCAGGTCAGCTTCACTGTAGAAAATGACTTCTTCCACATGGTGTCTTTATACATTTTAGAATATTAATATCTGGATGAGCGCCTAATTTTCCCTTCGTTTGAGATTTTCCCATGTAGTTTAAGTTCTCAGAATTGGCTCAGCTAGAAGGAAGGTCAATCAGTTGCTGCAACTTGCAACTTGCACCGTGTTGCATTTGCACTTTGATCAGTTTACATTCCTGGCAGGCAGCTTATTCTCTACCAGGGACACTCATGCTGGTAGTATGTAATCTCTTACTGATTCATTTTACTCAATATTTGAATTATGAGTATTGGGTAAAATTCTTGGATGTTACCGGCAAGAATGAGAGACTGTTTCCTTTATTCTAAATATTGTGCAAACTCAAATGTGTTAACTATCTGGTAAGCAATAACCTCTCTCCTTCCCGTATGCTATAGCATTTGATAAACTATATCAAACAGCTAGGAATATATGCCAGATTTTTTGAACTGCATTTGTTTTTACTTAATGTTGTTACATTAGTCTTTTATAGCTTTATCCAAGTAATACTCTTCTCCTGGATGATGAAGTGACGCTTACCTTGCTTGAGTTTTTCCTGGTCCGTTAGGATGGAGAAATTTTCTTGAATTTTTTTAATTTCCAATTTTCTCTGATACTGCATTGAATTAGTTGGAGAAAGACCTTGTTTTGTGTTGTAATCACATGAGCTCATTGCCTGTGTGTGCTAAATGTAATATCGCTTATTCGGGTTTTTATCAATGGACTAGATGTAATATCGCTTATTCAGGTTTGTATCAATGGTGGTATACAATAAGACAAAGAGTAGTTGGCATTTCCCTAGTATGCTCCTTAAACTTCTTTGAGCTAAATACTCTCTTTTATGCAATTCTAAATGTATATTGTTTCACCGTCCATGATGGGTTCGAGAATCTTTTGCTAAAAGAGAAGATCTGTTCACTAGAAAACTTGAAGTTCACTGGAGTAGGCCCTGTAAAATTGTGTCATCTCACATTAAAAAAAAGTGCAGATCTTTGTTTTCTGTACATTCTTGAGATCTGAAATTAGGCAACCAACTCCTAGAGGAGAGAATAGTATCAATCTATTCGATATTTGAAAAATAACTAAAATCGTATGCCTGAAGATGTGATAGAAACAAATTAAAATAGCTTCTACCTGCTTTCTTGGTACGGCTGGCTTGGGAAAATATTCTACTTGTTCTAGAGCTACCTAATGCATGTTAAGCTAAACATTGTAGTCACTTTAGCCAAGATTTGGCATCTGATGTTATTATTGGTGGTTCATTTGGATGTTCTTGGCCTGAGAACAACAAAATTAAAATTTTAGTTTCAATGTGGGGAAAGCAATTATTTTGAAGTGCAAGGGATGCTTTCATAGGTATGGCTTTTGGAATTTCTGCTGTCTTGGGAATGTAGTTACAATGTCAATTATGCAATTGAGGGGACCATTAAAAGCCTTTTTTCTTTTTATATGGGTGAAATTTGCAGTCATTATTTTTTGATAAACACTTAATAAAATGTCCTTTTACGTATTTATTTTGTGCTAGTTTGCCTTTTCTCTCTCAAACTTGCATCATTTTTATATTGTCTCATTTACATGTGGGTTTACCGGAAACAACCTCTCTACTATATAGGAGTAAGGCTGCGTACTATCAGACCTCTTCAGACCCCGCTTCATAACGGAACTTCAGGCTAGGTGATGATGATGATGATGATGACGACTTAATAAATTATCGAATATACGTAATAACTCGCAAATTACGTACATAGTCTGAAGAAATTACTTAGCGAGTTGGCAATTTAAAGCAGATTAGATTGATAAACATTGGTTCTAACATATTTCCATTTCTGATCAATCCTCTTCTTTCCCAGCTTAGACCCTTCACTCTTTGAGCTGGAAAGCACCTAAAAGAACCAACTTTCTATATTTGGATCACTCGTTATAAACTGCTTTCTGTTGCTTACTAGTGTTCACCAAATGAGGACCTTGTGACCTTTTAGATAAAAACCTTTCTTCCAAGTAAAACTTTATTTTAAATTTTGTAAAATATGATCAGTGCCTTTCCTTAATTATCTTGCAAACTTTCTTTGGTCTTTATTTGACTTATTGTAAGACCTCAATTATTCTCTGATTGAAGTTCATTATTGTTTGCTAATAAATTCCAGAAAAGCTTTTCAGAATTCATGTGCAAAACGTGGCTGAATTTGCCACTTTACTGATAATTTATGAACTAGAATAAACTGCAAGTCGTCATAATAAATGTGTTAAAAATTGAACCAATTCGGCTAGTTTAACAGTGAAATTCTTGAATCAAATAATTTTTTAATTCAGTTTTTAACTTTTCGGTTTGATTTAATTTAATAATTGTTATTGTTAAAAATTATTTAATTTATTAATTAATCGACCTTTTATTATAAACTTATAAATTTTTATAAATCAAATAAGTCGATTAATTTTTATTTAATAGTGTATTTTTTAATTATTTTTAAAATTTTAAAATTTATTTAATTTTTAACTAATTTTATGACGGTTTAATACTAACTAAAATTTTTAAATTTTAAATCCCTTTATTTCAACACTACGAAAAACATTAATTAAAACCAATACTCTTATAGAATATACATTGCTTTTAAGTGACGAGCAATGTCATAATCTAGTTAAAACCAAATTGACAGAGGCCATAATCATTACTAGGGTCTGACCTAGACCATTCACCTTTCCAATTCTACTCCTATAGAAGATGCAAAGGGAGTCATAAAAGGAGTGATAGTTTTGAAGGAATGGCATAAGATCCATGGAATCTGGGCACTCAGAAAAACATAATCTTCCATATGAAGGACACCCTTGTCAGGTTTTATCGGGAACAAAGGAATAGGCTTGAAATTCATTTTTACCTAATCCATGAATGCTACCCCTCCCTCTCTATCTCTCTCTCTCTATATTTGAGTAAATCCCTCTTTTATATATCTCCAATCATTTGTATCATAAAGCGTGTGGAAACCCTGGTGGGCTGGCGTCGTCCAGCACAGGGTTGGATCTGTCTTAATACGGGTGGTGCATATAATGCATCGACATCGAGGACTACGGCAGGAGGTCTCTTCCGGGACCACACAGGACAATGGCTAGGTGGATTTGGACACAATATTAGCTATTGCACTTCCGTTTGTGCCGAACTTTGGGGTGTTTACACTGACCTTTCGTTGACTTGGAGTCTGGGTTATCGGCAAGTGGAACTTGCCGTGGATTCCCTTTCTGTTCTCCATTTGTTAGTGTCCTCCACTCCACCATCTACTCCTTTTACCAACCTTCTTTTGGGTATTCACCACTTACTACACCGCCAATGGATAGTGAAGGCTAGACATATTTATCGTGAAGTTAATCGAGCTGCGGATTGCCTAGCGAACCAGGCCAAGTCTCTAGAACTAGGCGTCCATTGGTATCAAAACCCGCCTGTGGGTTATGCTACTATCTTTCTCCAGGATATATCTGGGGTTTCCTTTCCCCGCTTGGTACCTTAGTATGCTTGTAACTTTCCTCTTATCCAAAAAAAAATAAAAAAGAATAATTCATAAGGGAGGGGCACATTACCTACAAAAGGCAGTAGAAGAGCATAACATAAAACAAGTCTTTCTATTATACAAGGGTAACGTTGTGTATTATCAGACCTTTTTAGACTTTGCTATACTGTGAAATTTCGGACTGGATATGATGATGATAGTAAAGAGGGTGATTTAATTAGTATAATTTATTTTATATTTTATATTTAATTTTATGTAAGAGAACTATTTTTCAATTTAGTGATTTAGGAAATAACGGAGAAAAATTAAAGATATATTGAATATATAAATGCCAATAAAATTAAAGTTGTTAAATTATTAATTTTAAAAGTAATTAAGAATATATGATTTAAGAATTATTGCATATATTAAGTGTTTTATTTAATAATACAAGTCCCAAATTTCATTATTATAAGATTATGGGTCCCTTACAAACACTTCCTTTTTCCCTATTTCCTTCTATCTAAACCTCTTAATTGTGCATATAAACAAAGTTTTAAAAATCTACCATTGACTTTCCTTTAGGCTACACTCTACAACTAAGAGAGTAGTTTATAGGGTTAGAAATCAAACTAGGGTTTGAGGTGAGGGCATTGACAACTCCTAAAGCCATACCTAAACCTAATGGAAGGGAACAGGACCATGATAATGAACAAATTAATAAAAAAAGAATCCTACTTTGCAATGAGGACCCTTTACCTTTAGCCTGAAGACCTCAAAAGAACAGATTGCTATTATGGGAAAAAAGAATCTTAATGTGGCATGGTTTTAGGTGATGACAAGGAATGGATGTTGACCCTTCAACAAATAGGATAATACCAAACAAATCCATTTCAAAGAGCTTGGATTGATACTTAAACTGGGTTTTACTTATAATGTATCATTACTATAATGTTTTGGTAGGAAAACATGCAAATTTGGAGAAAATAAAATTTCTTCCCCCACCCACCTTCCCTTCTAGTTTGATTATATTTTCTTTAAGTTATGATTGGAGATTAGAAAAAATATATATAATCATGGAGGAATTAAGCATCTAATTTCTAATGTAAGAAATCAATGAAATGGCAATATCAAACCACTTCTTTCATTCTTCAAACTTAGCCTTTAAGAAAAAGTTGAAACCAATTTCTTTCCAACATCAAAATACCAGTAACTAATGATGAGCCCTTAAATGGTGAAAATGATTTTTATAAGAGAGGTAAGGACATCATCACCCTGTTGAAATCGGCTAAAAAGGGTTTATCCCAAAATAATATATTTGATTAATTGAATTTTATACATTTATGATGTTCATGTTGTGCTAGCAGTACAACTTCAATCCTACAAACAGCTCCATAAAAAGGGCCAATGAGAAAGCACAGGCGGTTAGATGAAAGACAAGAAGAGTGGAGTAGGAGTCTGTCAGTGACTCCTCTGGTGGGTTCCTCTTCCTTTTTTCCATTCTAAAAACATTTCTTTTGTTTTTACTTTCTTTGTTCATATGTTTATTTTCAGCTACTTCAATTTTTGCTGTGACCAATTAGTATACTAATCCTTAAAGACTGACAGAGAGAGTTTGGGATGAGTTTCAGAATCTGATGAATATTTACTGAACAAAGCAGAGAGAAAGAAGCTGATAAGAAAAGAAGAAAGCAATTGAAAAGTAATCAATCAGGTTGGTTTTCTTCACAGAGAAGGAGGGAGAGAGAGAGGAAAGCAAAGGCATAGATAAAGACACCCATTTTAAGATCATAAAGTTTGTGAAGCCAAGGAGAGATATATCTGTGAAAAAGACTTGTCCTTTCTTCAACCTAGCTTTGACAAGAAGCTTTGATCTTTCTTCTCCTTGTGTTTCTAGAGCTCCTACTCCTTTTTCTTGCTTCCACTATTTGGGTATGGTTCAAACATATCTTCCTTTAAGATTCTATCTCTGTAGTGTTTATACTAATTCCTCTGCTTCTACATCTTTCTCAGGTTTCAGTTTCTTTGTTAGAGAAAGAAGAGAATGGTCTGAGAAAGGAGTCTTTGCATGGCGAGTCATCGAGTTGGAGAAACTGGTTTGTCAGACTCTGGTCCCTCTACTCACCATCATCTTCCCTATCCAGTTTTCCATGGAATGAACGCTACTACAAGTTTCATGTATGACAATCTTTGCTATTCTTATACCTCCCAAGCTCAGAACTTTTTGAGGGGGTTCTTTGAACTGGAATTGGTTTTGCTTCTCTAAATTTTTTGTCTTCTGAATTGTTCTCTTGATGGCTGACACGGGTTAATCGAGTTCTTTGTCTCAGAAACCAAGAAGCCCCTAGTTTTGATTTTGGAGAGCTGGAAGAAGCGATTGTGCTTCAAGGAGCTAAGATAAGAAATGATGAAGCCAAAGCACGTATGTCCTTTTTCTTTTTTCTATCTCCATTTTTTCTGACGTTTGACATGTACAAACAACTCTTCAAAAGAGCTGAGAGAGAGAGAGAGAGAGAGGTTTGAATACGTCTAAAGAAAGTGCGAGAGAGGTTTGAAAACCTCCACGGAGCGGTACAGTAGAGAAGCTTTCCATTTCAATATAGTAATGATTCTTGGGCAAGAGACTTGACTGGTGTTATCGAAACTTGACCTCCTTATCCGTATAACTGCAGGAAAACAGTATCAAAGAGAGTCTTTAGTTCTTCCGGTGATCTTCTGAGATTTTGCTTTTGTTCATTATTGCAGCTTTGTTCACAGTAACAGGCAGACCTGCAGCGACTCTGGAAATGTTCCCTGCATGGCCAATTAGACTCCAGCATACCCCAAGAGTAGTAGTTTCTGAACCTTCTTTATCACGTTTTGACCATTTGCTTTTTCTCTTTTGATGTGGGCACTTCAAGAACACCATCGATTTTAATGCCTTATGTATGATCAAAAACGAGTTTTTTCTCTTCTTGAATGATAGATAATATTAACAAAGTACAGCGTATTTAGGTGGTTTTCATTACTTCTGAGGTAATTCTTGACTATCCAATCGAGAACTTTTGGTGGGGTTTACTGAAAAAAGAGATGTTCGTAATCAATTACAGGGAAGTTCAAAGTCGGGGGGAGAGAGTACTGACTCAGGATCAGCAGTAAACACTCTTTCAAGCAAAGCTGAAGTGCATATAGAGCCAGAATCTCCTGTTAGTAAAAAGGCTTCTTCTTCTTCAGATCAACTTCAGGCTTTTGATCAGAAACAGCTACGACTTCAACAAGTTGACATGGCGAGTGATGCCTCCAGAAGAGCTGAAGGAGTAGGACCCTCGCTACTGAATCAATCACCTGCCAAATCCTCACAAGAAAAGGTTCTTAATAAATACTGTTTTCGCTTAATTGTCTATCTACTCTCTCTCTCCCTCTCTCTATCTCTCCCCCTTCTCAAATCCCGATGCTCAGGAAAAGTTGGTATCTTTATGGTTATCATCACCGCTTTACCTCCTCTCTCTCTCTCTCTCTCTGCGACCCATATATCTTTTAAAATAGGAAAAGCTCAGATCCCAACAATCCACAGAAAATCAGAAGTGCACAGTTTCTCTGATCCTGAAGGATTTCTCTTGTTCAATGTCTGACATGAAACCCGAAACAGAATAGGAGTTTTGTTGCGAATACGAATGGCCAAAGTTGGAATCTTCATAGTATTTTCTACTCCTTTTTTTGAAACAGTAATGATCCACTTCAATCGATCCATACAACTACCATTTAAAGGTCTTGTTTAGAGAACACGTTTTGGAACTTATCAAGTCTGAAAAATGAAAAAGACCTCAAATGACAGATAGCGATCATTTTCATGTTACAGGCTCCAAGAGCAACATCATTCACACTATCACCAACCCCCCAGAGAACAGAAGCCTGACTAAACTTTCTGTTCAAGCTTTTTTATTTTCATTATATCACCTTCATGCCAGTTCTTATCTAAAATCATCACAGCATACTAGTAAAAATTATATTTTTCTTTGCACCGAAATTAGATACTGCCCTAGTTTTTCTTTTCAAATTTCTGTTCATCGTAAATTTTAATGCCCATATTGTGATGTTGCAGAGAAAGGGTTCCACATCAGAAAAGCAACTTGATGCCAAGGTATTACCACTACTTTAAACAACAATCCTTCTTCTTCTTCTTCTTCTTCTGGTTAAGTGTTTTCTTTTTTTGGGTTGTTGCTTGACTTATAAGTATCTTTCTCCACCATTCTCAGACACTCAGACGTTTGGCTCAAAATAGAGAAGCTGCAAGGAAGAGCAGACTAAGAAAGAAGGTTTGAACTTTCTTCTTTTGTTTTTTCACATTTATAGCTACCACTAGCAGACAAACATAATGCAACAAACAACAACTGAGAGTTAATGTGTCTTGTGTTTTTACTTCTTACACGACGCCAGGCCTATGTGCAACAGCTAGAGTCTAGCAGGCTAAAGCTTACTCAGTTGGAGCAAGATCTTCAAAGAGCACGACAGCAGGTGAAAGGTTTTGCAGACGTATCAGAATTTGAGTAATTACAATTTTTCTGGGTTTCTAATTAATTATTAATTTACAGGGATTCTTCGTGGGTGGTGCTGGTGGCAGTATTAGCTCTGGTGAGTCCTTAATTACATATGATATTATAATTAATAATGGATTATCATTTTAAGTATTCTCAATGATATAGATTGGTAGGTGAAGATAAAGTCATAAACAAATATTGATTCTCCAAACCAAACTTAACATGTACACCAAATGTGTCTTAGGTTCCTTGATCTGACCAAGTTACGACGACTAGATAACATGTACACAAAATGTGTCTGAAGTTCCTTGATTTGACCAAGTGACGACGACTAGACATAAGTATTTGTTATAATATGTTCAAAGACGTTATAATGTGCAGGAGCTGCAATGTTTGATATGGAGTACGCGAGGTGGCTAGAAGATGATCACCGGCACATGTTGGAGCTCCGGACCGGACTGCAAGCACATTTACCTGACGGCGACCTGAGAGTGATAGTGGATAGAAACATTTCTCATTACGATGAGATTTTCCGACTGAAGGCGGCGGCTGCAAAGACGGACGTCTTTCACCTCATTAATGGAATGTGGTCCACCGCCGCTGAACGTTGTTTCCTTTGGATGGGTGGTTTTAAGCCCTCTGATCTTATTAAGGTTATTAGAACTTATAATTTCTTACATACTTAATCATTGTGAGGTTATGATTAATTACGTTTTTTAATATGATGATCAGATGCTACTATCTCAATTAGACCCATTAACGGAACAACAAGTAATGGGCATATATAGCCTCCAACAGTCGTCACAACAGGCGGAGGAGGCTCTCTCTCAGGGCTTTGAACAGCTTCAACATTCTCTTGTTGACACCATCGCCGGCGGTCCTATCATTGACGGTGTACAACAAATGGCTGTTGCCTTGGGCAAGCTTTCCAATTTTGAAGGCTTCGTTCGCCAGGTAAATCCATCACAATTCTTAGGGTTAAATTCAGCAATAGTTGTCCTCGTCGTCACACTTAGTTCGAATTTTCACAATAAAGTCGAGTTTGGAGAGGTTTGATAGTACGCAACCTTATTCTTATATAATAAAGAGACTGTTTTGATACACTCATATACAAATGTGATAATAAAAAAATGATACAAGTTAAAGAATTACCAAAAATAAATCAATATTGGTTATCTTAAAAAGGGTACATAGTGGCATTAATTAATAAATAATAAAATGTAATTAGCTAAAGGAGTAGTTGAAATGTCGTTGTTAATAAGTCAAATCCATTATATTCTATGTGACTCGCTTGTTTTCCGCCGCCAATTCTACTACCTAACACCTGAAAGGGTAAGATAGAAGAATCCAATTGCCTTATGCTTCTTTGACATTGACGTTGTTTTTAACCTCTCTCCTGTTGACTTTTCATAGGCTAAGACAATAGGTACAAAATCGCATAATAATTATAAGTCAAACAAGGATATCCTACACTCATGTCCACCCTACTTGACATGGATGCCACACCATAACATTAAAATATCTAGTCTTGATCATCATATCATATCTTGATTCATGAAATTATAAGTTGTCACCATCTTATTATTTGGTCAACTTTCTTAATTATAATTTTATATATACTGAACAATGTATTATTTTTAAAATTTAAAAAATGCACATATTTCATCATCATCATACCCAATTCAGTCCCGCAATAAAGTGAAATTTAGAGAGATCTGATAATATACAGTCTTATTTTTACAATGTAAAGAGACTGTTTTCGATACTTATAAGTATATAAGTTGTCTTCTTACATTACTTAAGGGCTAAGTTATCTGCAAAGGATAGTGTAGCTATCAAGGGGTGGTTCGAAAATGATGTTCGTTGAAATAAAAACCCTAGATACACCTGTCAGCTTCATTTTATAACTCTCCCTCTATATATTTTATATTAATAAACACCTTCTTTTGAATTTTATAATTGCATTATTAAAATGGTCCGTTTGTGTCAGATAATAATAATAATAATAATTAAGACAAGTAGTACTTTGGTTGTGGTGTACACGACAGCTTCCTAAATATAATTATCTTAATCTCAACTATTGTAGGCTGATAATTTGAGACAACAAACCCTCCACCAATTGCACCGGATATTGACGGTGAGGCAAGCGGCGCGGTGTTTTCTGGTGATCGGAGAATATTACGGCCGGTTACGAGCACTTAGCTCACTCTGGGCATCTCGTCCTCGAGAGTAAGATAAGAGAAGAAGAATAATAAAGTATACGTTGCTTTCAATTGTATTAATTGTAAGATATTTTGGTTGATGAATAGGAGCATGATAGGAGAAGATGGCACGCGACAGACCACATCTGATAATCATCTACAAATGGTTCGACCGTCGTCACAAAACCATTTCGTCTCCAACTTTTGATGTATAAAGATATTACCAAAGAAAAGCAGAAAATGGTTGGGAAAGAACTCATGCATGTTCACCATCATCAATCCTCCTGTGTAAAGTTGTAGTAGTTAGGAAATTAGGAGTTAGTAGCAAAGTAGCTTTGGAGTTCAGTCACTCACTCTTGACACATCTCGGTATTCCATGAAGAAATTACAGAGAAATTATATTTTTTCTTTTTACATTGGAAAATAAATATCACGAGAAATTTATAATATTTTGCCTATTTATTTTCTTCCGCAGGAACCAATGATTTGGAAGGGTAATTTAAATTTCTTCTTTGAAAGTGTATAATGTGACATGTTTAATTCATGTAATTAATTTTTCTTTTTTAATAGAGACCAACCATAGGGTTAGAAAATTTATGTATAGAAGTATTGGCATTTTGTTATAAAATTTTATGCTTTGTTCAATTATAGAAAACTACAACTATTTTTCTAATAAATAAAAAATGATAAAGAGAAAAATAAGGGAATGCTAAATTTCACATATATATTGATATTAATTTTTGGTTAATTTTGTATTTTAAAATACTAAATCGTAAGTTAATTGTATTTTTTGATAACAAATTTAGCGTATTTAATCTTTTAGAGTTTTTTTTCTGGTTGATTTTCAAACCTTATAGAGTTTTAATTTAACTTACAAAACTCAAGTTAAAAGTTTATTTTTACTGATATAAGGAATGTACAAAATGTCAAGTAGGTATTCTGCTGTTGGTTCGATTCCATGCTAGTCCCTCTTGTAAGAGCTTGGAGCAGTCGGGGTTTTATCTGTAGGGTAGAGAACTAATTGGGCCCTCAATGATGAGGTACGCCCCTTGACTCGCCTGTGGGGTGGTGCGTCAGTTGAGCCCTCGGAGAGATGTGCCCGCTTGGTCCGCCTATGGGGTTTTCTCGAATAAAAAAAAAAGTTTTCTGCTGTTACTCGTACCAACAAAAATAATATTTTAAATTAAATTATACAAGAATATTCATCCACTAATCATATCGATAAAAATAATGCATTAACCTAAATTCAAGAGTTTTGAAAGGTTAATTATTAAATTAAAAATAAGTATTATATTAAAAACTTTCAAACCCATATCTCTATTTTTAAAATTGCAATTTGTAAATTATACAAACTACTCGATATAATAAGGATTAAATCATAAACTCGAGTCCTCTCTTTCAACAAACATAGCAAGAAGTAGTTAAGATCAATAAATGAAGTTGTTAAGAGAAGGGAAGTCTAATTTAATCTATTATGGACAAGAGGAGGGGAGCATATAAACACTGCCCCTTGTCGTTTTTCTTAATGTGAATTAAACAAGCTTTTATTTGGGTCCAAATAGAAAAGAGTCAGTGCTTCCAATTGAAGCACTTCAATAATTATATACGCCAAGTGGTTGTGAACATCCTTAATACTTTTTATAAAAAATGCACAAAGGACATAGGGAGATGGCCAAAACAATAATCCATACCTATGCGTTATAAATGCAAATTAATGTGCAGGCGTTATGTATTAAGAAAAATTATAAATAATAACAAATAATTTTTTTATTATAACATTTTATTTTGTAAGAATGTAATGCGTAATGTTGAAGTGCGAATTCTCTGCCCAATTTTATAGTTTCTAACTCTGTTTAATATCTAAAACGACCTCATTTTAGTCATTAGATAGGATTGGATATTAGTCTCTGAATTAACTAAAACTAGATCATTTTAGACATTGAACAGACTTGGACACCATTAAATTGGAGAAAAGATCTCTAACTCCAATTTGTTGAATAGGCAATGTGGGGGTTTGATTAGCTAGTCCCTTTCTCAAGATAAACACAAATAAAAGTGCATGTAAAAGCATAAGGAAGACAAATGCGTAAGAGTCATATGACTATACTGCGTTTATCTTACAAGTGTTCATGGCATGCATGCATGTGTTGGATTGATAGGTGGTCACGTGTCATATGTTTCTTGTGGAAAAATAAAATTTAATGAGGATTTGGTGGAGGATTAAATGATGCAGAAAGGTGGCTCAACGCTTGGTGTACACAAGGAGTCATCACATTAGATAAACTCTCACATTATCGCTGTCAGGACTCGAACTTGAGGCCTTGATCTCAACTTCCTTTCCAGTGACCAACTAAGCTACCCATGCGAGCTATTGCTCAGTTAACTTATCAGAAAGGTGGCCCATGCGGGCCATTGCTCATTATACTAAAACTACTAAAAATGGTTTTGTCAGAAACATTAAACCTGCGTATACCCTTTTTTCAGCTAATTTCAAACATTAGACTCTTATTTCCAGCTGCAAATTAACATCAGATCTCGTTCACCAAGCCAGGCTTATTACCCTTCTAAACGTCCTAAGTTTGTATGGTTTCCTTTTGGAAATATTGTTAATGGCTTCCTCGTGATAACCTGTAGGCATCCATAAATGTATAAAATTAATATAAAAACCAATATTCAATTGTTGTATCTACTTCCTATACCTCTTCTTTTCTGTTTTGCTTAATTTCCCTCCTGCTTCACATTATGCTTTAAGAAAGAGTATCATTTAGTAATTAACAATTCAGAAACTTGCTATTTTGATCTCAAGTAATTCAACAGAAGCAAGCAAGTCTTTACCACAATGGGTTTTAACCTGGAGTTCTCTTCTCTTAGTCAATTCAACTCTAGCTCCAGCTCCTTCTTGGTGGATTCATTTTGTTAGTTAAATGGTTCAAAACTATTAGTTGGTGATCTATAGGAGCATAGGTTTTCTGTTCTTCTGTTATTGGGTCGCAGGATGCTTTATTTGTCAGAGTCAGTATTATTAGTGGTCAAAGATATTTAGCACAATGTCAAATAATTGGTTCAGATCTTCTGTTTAGTTTTATGGTGTCTTATTATGTCCAGTGAATCTCATCCATTTATTTATATGGACTCCACGTTAATTTATGTAGGATCTACGTGAGACCTGTATAAATGAATGGCTGAGATTTACTGGACACAATAAAACACCATAAAACTGGACAGAGAATCTTGTTCTTTTTTTCTGTTGTTCTCTAGCATTATTTAAGTCTCGGTGTACGTTTTTCTGGAAGCAGTAAGGTTCAGCAGTTCAATCTCTTTGACTTTGCCTCTCCTGTAATAACAGTAAGTAAAGAAAATCCCTTTTTTTATAAATTTTTTTGTGAGGGCAAACACAAGGCAAGAGGTTTCATGAGACATAAAGATTGCCGAACTTGCTGCTAAGTATGAATTCAACTTCGAAGAAGACAAAGCTGTCTACTGTGTCCTGCTTCTTTGAACTCCAGGTGACAGCTCTCAGCACTAAAGACGAAAACATTACCGGAACTGCTCTTCCGATCATCTAAATATCCAATAAATTTTGATTTTAATGCGTAATAACATATCATCTTCTCAGTTACAAATCAATGTTTTAAAAACCGTAGGTTTAATGTTTAAAAGTTTAACCGGCATTAAACTACTATAAAACCGGTTTATAATAATTAAGAAGTATAAAATAAAAGTAAAATATAATATAAAATAAAATACTTTATTGAAATAAAAAAGCATTAATAATATCTATTAATATGTAATAAATTAATAATAAATCTAATAATTTAAACTAAAATTGAATATAATATAAAATTTAAAATTAAAATAAAAATAATATTTTTATATTATCATTTATTTAATAATTGATAAAAGTTGAAATATGTTTAAAGAAAGTGAATAAAAAAGACTCTAACTTTATTTTAACTTTTTCTAATATCCTTTAAACATAATTATTTATAGTTTAAATATTATATTTTAACACATTCTTAAATTATCTTAAATAAAATTACTTACATATATTAATTAACAATTTAATTTATTAAACAAATTTATAATAAAAATAATAATTTAAATTTTTAATTAAAGTATAAAGAGATAAATAAATAACCTACATTTTGATAAATACAAATTATTATTGAGATTAAATAAATAAAAATGGTAATTTATTTTTAAAAAATAATAATTTTTAGTTTAAATTAATAATTAAAATATAAAGAGATAAATAAATATATAATTTTAAAAAATATAATTTATTAATTAAATTGTATAAAAGAATTGAAAAAAAACTGAAAACTTTGACACAGACAATTTGAAACTCTAAAAGAAAAGAACAGCTTCAATTAATGCACTCTGAAGCATTAGATGCATTATGAAGCAATTAATGCAAGATCAGAGCATTTATGGGTTGATGTGCAAAAATTAATCGGTAGACTCCACATTTTGACATATTTTCAAACCACTTTACCGGTCTTTTGAGAATCGACTGATTTTTGGCCAATTTTTCAAAAATTCGTTCCGTTTATTATTTAATCGGCCGATTTCTTCTAGTAAGAAATTATTAACTTAAACCAAACCAAAAATTAGGTTAATTTATATTTATTCTGGTCAAATTGATTTGTTCGGTCTGATTTTAAAAACATTGTTAAAAATTATTTTAGATACATTTATCCTCCTATCTTCTTTTTCAAATATAATTACATTTACTATTCTTAACTTTTGTATCATATCATAAATTACTCTTTCATTGGTGCCTTCATACCACCAAAAAGGGAGATTCTACTATCATCGATTACCTGAAGACCACTGCGACAACAACAGAAGAACTGGCAGTAATAGTTGACCTAGTCTCATCCAATGATCTGCTCTTCTTCAACATCCCTCCCCTCTGAGTACGAATCCTTCGTCATCATCGTGGAGACTCGTGACCTACAACCTTCTTTCCTTAAGCTGCTTGGCATGCCAATCTATTGCTCCATGAACAAAGTTTGCTGACTTTCCATCACGCTTCATCAGATGTGGCCTTCACTGCTCACATGGACGTCATCATCTCTCTCACGCAGTGGCGACAAACCTTTCTCTAACCCACGCGATATGTTTCTGGATCAAGAAGAAAATGTCAGGTCTCCTTTTAATCCACCTTAGGTCTGGTCATACCATAACCCATCAGGCCTTGGCCTAACCCAACCCTTATGGCCCACATCACTCACACACATATTCTAATTCCAACTTCTGACCCAAAACAAATTCTCGATCTTTAAACTATCAAATTTGCAAAAAATTTGGTCACATAGTCATAACTTTTTTTTTTGCTACATGTAATCCCGAAACAAATTTCCAGTCCTTCATTTGACCCCTCACAAATTCAACTAGCCTCCTCTGCCCTACATATTACTAATGTTTTAAAAATCGGATCGGACATCGAACCGGTCGAAAGAAAAGTTTAAGGTTTAGAGGTTCAACCGGTAATGAACCGCTATCAAACCGGAATATAATAAATAAGATGAAAATTTTATAACAATAAATACAAATAAAATATTTTATTGAAATGAAAAATACAACATTGTTTATTATTGTATAATGAACTAAAAATAAATAAATATGAGTCCAATATAAAACTTAAAATAACAATAAAAATCAAAATTGTATTTCT
>JAOSBM010000205.1:3188187-3201936 GCA_027568955.1 Erythroxylum tenue
AAAAGATACGTAATTGAACCACAAACTGATATTTTCTCAGTTTACAGCTAGTTTAAGGCAATGATGGAACCATGCATGTCCATTAACTGATCAGTGACTCACTTTCCAGCAAAGTACGTGTCCGAGGGGGAGATATATGCATGCAAAGGTTGGCTTTTATACTCCATAACAATGAGAAAAAGGAGAAACCACACCCAGAAATGAAAACTCAATACCTGAAGATTTCATATCTTTGAACGGTGTTTAGGTTGTGAAAGAGAATTCAGAATCAGAGACTAGCAAGAAAATGGAAGAGGGAGAAAAAAGGGGGCTACCATGGCTATTGGCTTTGAAACCATACGACATATAAAGGTCCCCACTTTGTGTTCAGTTTTTGTGACACGCTTGTGCCACTTGCCGTTTCCGTTGTCCACTGTGTTTCCTTTTTCACTTGACCTGTCTTTTTCAGAAGCATACCTACATTATACACTGTCGTTCAATTAAGTTACAAATAACAGGAAGGATCGTATGACCCCAGCAAGTACGGTCGTGATACTGAGATTGCACTTGCACAACAACAAAGTTTATACCAAAAGAAAAAAGGAAAAACTGAATCGATTTAGAAACAGGAATATTATAATTATGATTATATCAAATTTTGTTACATAGTACTGGCAAACTCATCAAGTTAAAGTGTTCTGTTAGAGAGATGAGACAGCGTATTAGTGTAAGCTGATATCGTGGCATAGAGTTGAAGGTCTACTACGTTCTTTTCTCATCATCCTATGCCTGGATGCTGGTTTTTTGCAAATTGGTCCGAATGTGAAGCATAACAAGGATAATTAGTGCTTTTGATCACTTCCCAGTTCGTGAAATTTGAAATTTCTCCAGTCTCAGACAAAGTCTTTGGTTATGGCAGTAGCCATGAAACTACAAGATAGAACTTGTCGCCATGAAACTACAAGATAGAACTGCTCACATTGACTCTGCAAATAGTTACGTTCCTTCAAATGTTACACACGTATGGATATAAAGGCTTGTAGATGAATTCTTGATGCACCTGGTATTTTCGGAAACTAGTAACACTTGGCCAAGGTTCCAACTCAAGGTCCGATCTAATGTCTCTCTGGTCTTTTTACCCTGTGATATGGCCGTGCACCTTGCTTCCTAGGTATCACATAAAGCTTGTGTGTTTCTATATCAATTCCAAGTTCCAACCACACCTTGCAGCAGAAAGCAAATATGTTTATTCTGCCATAACAATGCAACATATTTATCGGCAGGTTCTCTCCCTCTGAACAGAAGGAAGATTTATGTGAACATCATAAATGATAAATGCCTACTCACACAACCACCATAAACAAATCCAAGAATTATATTCACTTCAACCTTTCAAATGGCTGATGGTTTACAACACGTCTCTATGAGTCAATGTAATTACATGAACAACAGTATCAATGATCAAATAATCATGTGAGGGAATTTGAAGATCCATTATGGATGTATGTGATCCAACGAAAAAGGTTCTTCTCCAAGCAGAAGTGCTCGTAAAACGGCCTCACATAAGCCAGCATAATGCACAATTAGATGCCCACCTCCAGGAACTTCATGATACCGAATCCAGGGTAGCTTTTTTGAAATAAATCTTTGAAGCTTAAATGGCACGACCCTATCTTCATAACCTTGCCAAATGTGAACAGAGCTTTCATTTCCAGGGAATGGGTTGCTTAGATCCGTTGGATCAAAGTCCCAGTCTCCAAAACTCGCCATAAAATCACCTCGGAGCGTATCAAAGACTTCTCTGTCTTGCAACCTTTCCTGTAGGAGGAAACATAATTACTATCTTAGTTATCAGACATGCGATTGTTTCTAATGTGGAATGCAGTAGTGATATAAGTATTGCAAATTTAACAATACAGACCCCTAATTTCCTCATGATCTTATGGAACAAATTTTACCCGAGTTAGCATTGGGAACCCTGGAATTTTCTTCAAGATCTCTATATCATGTGGGTTGAAGAACACTGGGTTTTGCTCCAGGACAGAGGTTGAAGGGAGCCATTTCTGTGAAACCCACCACTGCAATAGTCCAGGGGCATACTTTGAAAACCAGAAAGCCCACTGGACAAGTCTCCTCCTATAATCATCTCTTATTAGAATTTTGGGAAGAGAAGGCCAGTTATAATTAACAACTGGTACAATTAGGGATACACCTGCTAGCCTGCACAAACAGTTCTGAAGTAAGGTATAATAACTTGTGCAGGAGTCTATGACAACACAATGCAGAAAGTTTAACTGATTTTGCCTGTGTGGTATATGTTTCAGGCAACTCCAGATGGGATAAGATCCCATTGAGACTCCAATTATATAAAACTTGGGTCCTATCTGCAGCTGATCAGCAAGCTCTTGAATGTCAAGTGCTTCACTCTTTACCGATCGCCTTGGGTTCGAGTCACTCTCTCCATACCCAGCTCGGTCGAAAAAGAGAAAGTATATCCCCAACTCTTCTATTAGTTCCTGAAAGCTAATAAAACTCACTTTTCTTGATATGTGAAACTTCAATCATCATACATTTCTCCATTAAGACCAAACTTGAAAATTTCCATTAACCCACAAACTAAGATATGGTGAAGCTGAATGGAAAAGAAAAACTTCGCTCACATGGACTTGGAGAAATGAAGCAGGAGATCATAATCATATCATTCAAAAGCACAAAGCGTAGGAATTAGTAATCCTATTATCAGTTCTCAGTTCTAATAACAGAGCAGAATCCAAAATCTGCATAAAGGACTAACAGCATGTGCTCTTGTGTTTTAGCACAGGTACTTCTACACAGCAACTGCTTCAAATGCTATATTTTCATGTGCAACAAGATCTCTTCATAAAGCATTTCTACTACGTAAATATAACGATTCAAAATTATAATTATATTATAGGTTCTTTGTTTAGCTTAACGTATTTCTGACTAGGTACCGCACACTCTTTTTAGAAGTCTCATTCAACTCCGTGTTAGTTCCCCCTATTATGAGCTATAAGGTTGTCGGTCATAAAGCTCTTTTAAAAGCAATCAAGCCACAAAGATTAAAGATTTAGATCGAAAATAGATGGAGCAGAAAGGGAAGTATTATGATAGTACTTGAGGTGCCAAAAAGTTCATCTCTTTCGAGCTTCCAAAGCCGTGAACAATAATGATCTTGTACTTGGCTTCGTTCTTGGGGACTCCCATTTCTCTGTAGGCCAGATGTCTTCCATCTTCGAGCTTGACTCTCGGTGAATCACCAGGAGAATTCTCCAGCAACTGCACAACATGTGGTGGAGGTAGTTCAGTAGCCTGATAAACCATTCCCAGAAGACCAATCATCAAGACAACTTTGGTTTTTGAAACCATCCCTGAATGAGATTAAAAAAAAATGGATCTAGCTAACACAGATCGAGTTCTTCCACAAAATACCAACATCCCAGAAAGCAAGAAACCAAAACAATTGACCTCACCTGATGATTCAAGCTCATAGCAACGCTCTGCAGCTTGTTTTCAGGTATCCAATCGCTATGCTGATGCTTGAGTTCCTCCACTTTTGAATCCGGGAAGTTAGCTAGTGTCTCCAAGTTGCCAGCAGATAGACCCAGTTGGAATAACTTTGACAAGCACCTGGTACCCTAAATTTGTTCGGTTGATTGCTTGCAAACTTTGACTTATGCAGATCTCTCATGTTTATTGCACGAAGCTCTCATATTTGGGATTTTGTTCTAATTTAGTTCGATTTGTTTCCTGTTGTTGCAACAGTAGCACAAGAAGTCCATAATGCCTCAAGAAGGTTGTTGTATGTCTTGCGTGGATATTCCTCCAAAAGACCGACGGATTTGGATATTCCTCCAAATTACTTGCACAACTTAAATTATAGCGATAAAATTAGGACAGGAGAAAAAACAAATATTAATTTTTATTATTAAAATACTATTTATATTAACAAAATAACAATAATGGTTAAAAAAACTCACTGATTCAACTGGTTAAATTATAAAAACCTTAAACTGTTTAATTTTTCAGTTTAGTTTTTAACTTTTCAGTTCAATTTATTTTAATAATGATTATTATAATCTAAAATTAAACAATTAATTTTTATTTAACAATCTTTTTTAAATTATACTTCAAATTATCTGATAGATAAGAACAATATATTTTAATCATTTTTTAATTTTTTAATTTTATTTAATCTTTAGCTAATTTTATAATACTCTAATATCGGTTGAACGTTGTAAACTTTAATCCTCTTGTCTTACCGGTTTAACTTCCGATCTAATTTTTAAAACATTAAATAAGAACATTTAAATTACATTTTTCTAAAATTCTACTAAAATTTCAATTTATTGAGAAAATATTTAGATATAATCCAACACTAGATTTATTACCCTACTTGCTCACCAAATCATTATTGGATTTGAGGTGTCTTGTAAATATAAGCATATTGGGAAATTATGCAATTTATAGAAGACTTTTCATATATTATTGTAGTTGATTTCGTGTATACTTACTTTATCTTTCTTCGCAAAATGAACGTCCGATCAGTGCATAAGAGCATAGCTGGCGAGTAGGTGTCGTTGACAGAAAACAAGATCCTCTGTCTAATTTTATGGTGTCTTATTATATTTAGTGAATCTCAGCCATTAATTTATGCGGGTTTCGTATAGGCTCCACATAAATTAACGTGAGATCTGTATAAATAAATAGCTAAGATTCACTAAACACAATAAGGCACCATAAAATTAGATCGAAGATCTCCGTTTCGTTGATATTAACTGTCCAAAATATGACAAGTAAAACCCCGGCATGCTTAGCTGGCGAGTCACTTTACTCCCAACACACTCTGAAGACTTGAATGTCATAATAATTCACTACCAGCTAATATCTTATTTTCTTTTTAAGTTAGAGTTGCGCTAAATAACAGTTAGGTCAACTCAAATTTGGGCTCTCTCTTACCCGATCCAATTTTTTTAGAGTATAATTTAAATTCAATCTAAAATTTAGTCAAATTTAAATAAAAATTATAATGATATAATTTTATGAAATTAATCCAAAATAAATTATTTAATTAATTTTAAAGATTTTATGGAATATTTAAAAGATAATTATTGTGATGTTTTAGTTATAAATGGGTTAAAAAACTTAACCGAAATTAAAACCGGTAAGATAAAAGGCTTAAGGTTTTAATATAAGTGAAAGAGATTTGAAGTTAGATTGAAAAAAGATAAGGGAAATTTTATTAAATGAAAATTAGTTTATTTATTTTAGTTTATAAGAACTTATTAATTAACAAAAATTGACCAATTAATTAATAAATTGATCGATTTTTAACAAGAGTTATTAAAATAAATCGAACCAAAAAATTAAAAAACAAACTGAAAAGTTGGATGATGGAAGGTTTTTGTTAAATTTGGAATGGGTCTACGGGCCCACACGAGAAGAAAAATTAGATCACATACAAGTCTAAGTGAGATTTTATCATAAAATCAATTGGTGATAGATGGAATAGCTCACTAGGCTTATATGTTAGTCTTATTTCTCTGATGTGAGACACTCTTAACACTCCTCCTCACTTGTGAGTCTCTTTTTACTTGGGCAATTTGAAAAGGTGCGTAGACAGTCCTCATCAGGGCTGGACTTTTGATTGAGGTCAAATAGGTCCCCTCCTAGGGCAAACAATACTGCTGGGTTACTTGCTCCATGCAGATTTCAATTCCTTCTCCAGGAGCTTAAATAACGAACCCCTTTTTAAGGCAAATAGGAAGCCAAGATCTTCTTTAGTTCTAATACCATGTTAAATTTGCAACGGATCTACGGGCCTACACGAGAAGAAAAATTAGACTACATACAAGTGTAAGTGAGGTTTCATCCTAAAATCAATTAGTTATAGATGAAGTAACCCACTAGACTTATATATTAGTCTTCTTTCTCCGATGTGAAACACTCACATATGAGTACTCTTAACAGCTTTAAAAGTTAAATCGGACGAATTAATTGAGTTTTTTAATAAACATAGTTACTAATTATTATTATTAGTGTTGCTGCTTTTTATATTTTACCAAACGATGGATGATCAGGTAGGTTTTCCAGATGAACTAACTATTCTCTTTCATTTTCTTTCTTAATTTCAACTACAAAAGGTTAGATGTAGGGAGGGACTAGCGCTACACTTTTCTGGGATATAGTAAAAACTTAATTATAGAATTTATTACATGGCTAATCTACAGATATATTGGGAATGTTTTCAAGATTTGTGTTTAATTGCTTCCATTTGATGTAACTTCTCTGAAGAATTTATACTTGTTGCTGGACCATGAAGAATGTGTCAAATGGAAGGCTCTTGTCCGAGCAAAAGTTGCTTGAAAATAGTTTCACAGAGACCTTTCTCATGAATCATCAGATGACCACCATCAGGAACTTCGCAGTACTTGATCCAAGGCAGCTTCTTGGCAACAAAACGCTGCAACTCAAATGGCACCAGCTTGTCTTCGTGACCTTCCCAGAGGTTAACACATGCCTCGTTGTTGGGAAACGGATTCTTCAGCTCCATCGGGTCGAATTCCCATCTCCCAAAATGCACCAATATGTCTCTGTGCAGCGATTCATGGACACCTTGTTGCCTTACTTTGTGCTGCAAATTACGAACCATAAGACCCTGAGTTTAGTTACCTCTGTTTCTGAAACATCTTGTGTTCATGACATGAAGAAGTTATACCTCATCAGGATTTGGAACTTGTGACATTTGCTTTATAGTTTGAACGTCTCGTTTGTTGGCTAGAATGGGATGTCTCTGCATGATTGAAGAATAAGGAAACAGCTTCTGGGTCATCCACCAGTATAGTAGCCAAGGAAAGCGATGTCCGATGGTGAGTTTCACTTGGTCTCTCCATAGCTGCTTCCTGAAACATTCCTTGGCCAGTTTTGGTGGAAAAGAAGGCCACCAGAAATTAATGACTGGAACTACTAAAGTCGCTCCAGCTATCCTGCAACCAAGATGAGAATTTACAGTTCCTGATACATTATAGATTCCAGTAGTAGAATCTACTAATTCAGATTGGTGAAATTTAGAGAACAAGATTGGCATACCTGTGGGGTATGTACTTCAGGCAAGCCCAGACGGAGTGAGTGCCAATGGAAACCCCAATCACATAAAACTTGGGTCCTAAATCCAACTGGTCAGCAAGTTCTTGAATATCAAATGCTTCACTCTTCACTGACCTTTTCAGGTTCGGATCACTTTCTCCATACCCTGCTCTGTCAAAGGTCAAGATATAAAGACCCAACTCGTCCATAAACTCCTACAAATGCAAGTCTGTTAGGTCTCTCAAACATTATATTCTTACTAATCATTAATAATAAAGGCTGGTTGGTTCTTTTGAGTAGAGGTCATCATCCTCACTTGAGATAGGGGCAAGTAGATGTCCTTGGAGCTGTCAAAACCATGAACCAGAATGAGCTTATATTTAGCAGCTTCTTTTGGAACACCTGTCTCTCTGTAAGATAGATGCCTGCCATCACTGAGCTTGATTCTTGGAGACGTAACAGGAGGACCATTCGGGGATCCACAAATCCTTGGAGGAGGAGGTTTAATGCTTTTATAGCCATACACCAGAAACCCCACTGCCAAAACTGATGCAGCAACTGCCATTGGTAACATCTCCTAAGATAAAACAACAGGTGAATGTTTATATAATGTGACCATGCATTAATTGCTGAGTTCAACAGAACAAAAAGGATCAAAATCAACAAGGAATTCAGAGGAGAAAGTGAAGTAATTAAGATCATGTGGGAAAACAGAGACCAACCTGTTAGGAGAGATTTTTCCTAAATCCCTGGTCAAGGATAGACTGGTAGGAGGATTGCACGTCCTCGTGCTAATCTCAACAACTGGTTGACTTCTGGTTGGAACAGTTATGATTGGAATCAAACTAACAAGTTGGAGGAAAGCGGCTATTCAACTAGCAGTCATGAATTTACGATAAAATTATGTATGTGTGTTCTCAAAATTATGATCAAATCAGGATTTATGCTAAACATGGGTTGAGGGATCAGTTTGAGATCTTCCCGAAAGTTTCATTTTCCTAACAATAAATCAACGTCTTTTTAAGTCTTAAACAATAATCTAAATAACACAAATTTAATTATACTTCAAATCGACCCAACCTATCAATTATGAACAGTCATGTCGTTTTTTAGTAGATCAACAGAAGGTAGGTCGTAGTAGTTAACATACTTGAACTCGAGAACATGTATATTTAGGTATGACAACTACGTAGTTTAGGTACTACATATAGTTGTTATGACTATGATTGACCCTTATTTCAAAAAATGGACCAATTCCATATTGTTTAGGTCTGTGATTTGATGAATTGACCAACATTAAACTAGGTGTACTTATTCGGTGGGAACGAGGAGAAAAGAATAGGTATAGAATAAAAAATAAAGCTTGATAAGAAATTATGATTAATTAGGTGGCTTGCTTATACTTTCATTTCTAGTTTTTGAACATTACTCCTTTTCTCTCGATTATGAGAGAATTGAGAGTCATTCCTCGTATATTTTAGCATGAGTTTACTATTAACGGCAACTCAATGCTTTTCTTTATTTGCCTTCCTCTTTTATTGCTCTCCAATATTCTTTGTTCTTCAATATAATAGCTTTGCTACTATTATTTATTCCTACTCTATGATTTAAACAATGCTTGATTTTTTCTGGTTTAGTAAAGTTTGGTATTCTTTAACTAATATTATTATTAATTAATTAATTACATATAAATAATTAAAATATTATAATTATTTACATTATAATTAATTAAAATATAATTCATTCATTAATATTATAATTAATTATAATATAATTAATTTTTATTTTTCAATATTTTTTACAAACCAATTACTATCGATAGTAATGATAATCATTCATTTATCTTAATCAATCATCATAATTATAATGACAATATCTATTATCATTTCTCATTATACTCATTCCCATTCTTATCACTATTTTTTTATACTCTTATTAGCAATTTTCTATACGAACTAACAATAGAAAAAAAAATCCCAAGTTTTTTGCTCCTCCATGAAAAAACACTACATCCCATTCCAATCAAAATAATTGAAGTTGAATTATAATGCAATAAAGTATAATATGATTGACAAGACAAGAGTCTAGCTGGAGTCTAGTACCATGTAGATAGCTAACGTGTCCAATTTGGGTTAAGTTCGTATGATGTTTTGTACCCAAAAGAGTTAATGGGAAACTACTTTTAACTGCCTCAGTCAGAGTTTTTATTACTAGGAATAATATCCAACCGAAGATATTGGATGCCTTTTACAGACAGACAGTAGGTCCTTAGGGTAGGTGTTCAATCATAACTGTAAACATACCTCAAATCATAACACGTGTCTACTTTTCCAGATATGTCCATGTTTTGGAGGGACCTGTTACCTCTCAGACAAACGTGTCGCGTCAGTTTTCCATTCGCCAAAATCTAGCACATTTTCAAGTTTACAGGGCTTTTTTTTAATCATAAAAACTCTTTGATATACAAACTAATATATATTTTTAAATAAAATACTTAATAACTTAAAATTTTAAGAAACACAATAAATATGATTAATAATAACGTTTTGAAACAAAATTTTAATTTAATGCCCAAATTTCTAAAATTTTCAATTAATTAATTAATATTTTAATACTTTAATACTTTAATTTAAGATATTAGTTAATGAGATCTTTGTTGTTCGTAATATGTAGGTGTTCACGTGAAAAAATTCTCTCTATTTAAATCTAACCATGACCACTATATTTTATTTTTTAGTTTTTGAAATAATATTAGATAGTATTAAACAAGATCCAACGTCATTGCAACAGAAATAAAGTCAGGAGAAACAGAACCCCAACAGTGAGAGCCAGAAACAGAACCAGATGACGAGGCTAACGTATGGGCAACTTGATTTGTTGACCTCTTAACATGAGAAACAACTATAGATCGAAATTGATCTAACAAGCGGTTAATATCGGAAACCAAACCACCAAGATAGGAGCCATTTTGTTTTTTTGCAAATTGCGGCAACCAATTCCAGACAATCTAATTCAACGGCAATCCGGCTGTCGGCAACGGCTCCCTTCAACCAGCTAAGCGCCTCCCTCAACCTAACGGCCTCGGCGATAACTGGGTGTGCTGCCATGCCACTATTGCACATACCACCTCCAACACAACAGCCCAGGTGGTCGCGGAGGATCCATCCCACCCCTGCGACACCGGAGTCATGTTTAAACATAGAATCCACATTTAACTTCATAGTACCTTCGGTGGGCAGCTCCCATTTCAATGGGGACGACTCTGCGGTAGGGAGAACACCAACTTGCCTTGCTGCCACCGCGGTCTGCCACCCAGAAACAAGACGGGCAGCGGCAGCAGAGGGACGACGCTGGTTCCAGATAAGTGCGTTCCTGGATCGCCAAATCTCCCACATGATTGCCACACCTCTCTGCTGCTCCTCCTTTGTCCAAAGCGGCAGAACGTCGTGCAGCCACTGGTGGATAGACTGCATGTAAACCCAAACCGGCAAGCCACTCCTACACCATACGGCCCTAGCAAGGACACACTCAAAAAACATATGGCAAATTGTTTCAACTTGTTGGCGACATAAGGGACAAACCTCATTAATATCAATAAGGCGAGAACGTAACCATTCTTTCACCGGCAGAAAACCACGGAAGCAACGCCATAAAAGTTGAGAATCTTCTTAGGTAAGTCTAACTGCCATAACCAACGCCAGGGAAGAGTCAATAAAGATGGGTTAACATGAAGTCTTCGCATTAGCAATCGATAGCCACTTTTGACAGTATAGAGTCCACTGTTATCAGCCGACCAAGTCCAAACGTCATCGCAATCATGTCGGAAATAAGGGATTTTCGTAACAGCGGCCACCTCCTCCGGGGATAGGAACAAATCAAGCTTCGCCGAGTCCCACTACCAACCATTCTCACTGCGAAGGTCAGCAACAGTGAGGTGCTCCCGGCCTGCAACGTTCGTCGAGGGAAGTCGGAACTCAGGGAGAGAGGGAATCCATGGGTCACCAAAGACAGAAATCGCAGTGCCTCGTCCAACTTTGTATAAACTACTTGCGCGGAGGATGTCTTGTGCTTTAATGAAACTCCGCCACATATAGCTGGGGTTCGAGCCATCGGTGGCATCGAGGAAGCTACATTTAGGAAAGTAACGAGCCTTGTAAATTTGGGTCACCAAAGAAGAAGGCCGACTAAGAAATCTCCACCCCTGTTTCGCCACCAGTGCTAAATGAAAATCATGCAAGATTTTGGTAATCAAATCAGCAAATTATTTGAAAAGCTTTTATGTTTTGTTTGCTTCTTTTTGTTGTAAATAATTAGTTAGTTTGTTCTTTAGCGGTTTTATCACTGTTTGCTTTTATGAACTCATATTTAAGCTCGTAATACTGAGCTTACAAATTAATTAACGTGAAAGAGAGAGAGACTCTGTTTTTCTCTCACTACACTACTCTGTTATAGTTTTCATATGGTATCAGAGCAACTTAACCGTTTTCTAGCGGTTTTCTCTTGACGACGGTGCGGTGACCGGGATTTCAAGAACTGTGCGTTCCAGATGACGTCGACGCAGAAGAAAGACTCAGATAATCCAGGTGCTAGTCTTGTAACTACACCACTGAACGGATTCAACTACAGGACGTGGAGTACGTCCATGAAGAAGGCCCTCGCGGCGAAACATAAGCTTGGTTATATTACTGACAAGATCCAGATTCCAACTGAGGATGCGCCAGATTGTGAAGAGATCATGAGCGCCAACGCCATGGTTGAGTCTTGGATTTTGAACTCGATGACGACAGATTTGCATGATGCTTTTTTGTATGTATCTTCTGCCAAGGATCTGTGGGATAAACTTGCAAATCGGTTTGGCGACTCTACGGGGCCTCAAGAGTATCAAATCCGAAGGGAAATTGGAAGCATTTCGCAAGGTAATTCGAGCCTCTCAATGTACTTCACCAAACTGTGCAAATTATGGGATGAATTGCAATGTATTATACCGGTACCTCAGTGCATCTGCGGTTGTTGTACATGTGGTGTTTCGGGAAAGATTATGAAGATTAATGATAATGCCAAAATCATTCAGTTTCTAATGGGATTGAATGAGTCTTACAATCATGTTAAGAATCAGATTCTCATGATGGAACCGTATCCTAACATTGATAAAGTGTATTCCATGCTAATGAATGTTGAGAGACAAAAGCAGGTTGCGGATTCGTTTGGTGACATAACCGATGGGAGTGCTCTTATGGTGAGTCCTGGATATACAGCAAATGCTGTTGTGGGGAAAATGAGTGGCAAGAAAAAGGAATGGAAAGTTGACAACAAAGAAGATAAAAAATGCTCCTTTTGCAAGATGAATGGACATACGCAGGATACATGCTTCAAACTACATGGTTATCCAGAATGGTATGTTGATCTTAAGAAGCAACAGAAAAAGTCTGGCGGGAAATTTGGACAAGTAAATTTGGCAGAAACACCGTTAGATGATAGTGACGATGAGACTGATGGATTGAGTGTGAGGGCTCTCATTCAACAGGAGTTATCCAAGTTGTTAAAGGAACAACCGCAAATACAAATGCCGCACATGGAAAAGGTGAATTTTGGAGCTGAATTTGCAGGTAAGCATTCTGCTCTTGCACAGACCATAGGAAATAGAGGGACTTGTTGGATAGTGGATACTGGCGCTAGTGTCCATCTTTCAGGGAATGCTTCCTTATTTAGTAAGTTGGTTCCAGTGTTGAAGACATCTACTGTTAGTTTACCAGATGGCTCATCTAAGAAAGTTAACATGATGGGAGACATCAGACTTAGTAAAGATATTCTGTTGAAGCATGTTTTTTATGTCCCAAGCTTCAAATATAACTTGCTATCTGTGAACAGACTTTTGAGGGATAACGATGGTGTTTTCACTTTCTACCAATCATGTTGTGTTTTACAGGACCTGAAGTTTAACCGAAGGGTAGCCGTTGGACAAGCTATTGGTCATCTATACTACTTAACTGAGGCTTCCTTTCATAATACTGTCTTGAATGATTTTGTTTCTGTACAAAGAACTCACAACACCACTGATGTGCATTGTTTGAATAAGGATGTAGAGAATGTTAACAGTGTTGATTCTATTGATTTGTGGCATAGACGGTTGGGGCATCCCTCCTTTGAGGTTGTACAGAAATTTCCTTTTGTGAATAAAACCTTGAGAAATTCCACTACTGCTTGTGAAGTGTGCGCAAAAGCAAAACAGTCTCGCATGCCATTTCCTGTTAGTGACAGCCATAGTACGCTACTTTTTGAACTAATTCATGTAGATGTCTGGGGTCCCTATCGCAGGCCATCTTTATCAGGAGCATTTTATTTCTTAACTATCGTTGAGGATTGCAGTAGGGTCACATTTACATTTCTTATGCAAACTAAGGATCAAGTTAGCTCTATTCTTGCCAAATTCATTCCTATGGTGAAAACTCAGTATAACCGTGATATTAAAATTGTTCGATCGGATAATGGAGGAGAATTCGTGGGATCCAATTGTCAGCAAGTCTTTGTTGATCATGGTATTATCCATCAACGTTCTTGTGTCTATTCTCCGCAGCAAAATGGCAGAGTCGAAAGGAAGCATAGACACATTGTACAGGTGGCTAGAGCGCTACTGCATCAAGCTCATATGACCAACATGTTCTGGGG
>JAOSBM010000205.1:3202036-3214606 GCA_027568955.1 Erythroxylum tenue
ATCAAGCTCATATGACCAACATGTTCTGGGGTGAAGCCATTTTACATGCCACATACTTAATCAATCATTTGCCTACGATGACTCTACGGTGGCGCGCTCCTTCTGAAGTTTTGTTGGGACAACCAATGGATCTCGGTCATTTGAAAGTATTCGGCTGCTTGTGTTATTCTACTAATTCACATCCACAGCAGGATAAGTTTGCAGCTAGAGCCCACAAATCCATTTTTCTGGGATTTGTTGTCGGCAAAAAGGGTTACAAGGTTTATGACATTGCCTCTGGGAAGGTGCACATATCCAGAGACGTTATTTTTCATGAACATTTGTTTCCATGTGCAGGTCAGCAGTTTGTGGAGACTACTGGCCCGCCTATCCCGTCGTTGTCTTCCTTACATGACGTGGTTGATGATCAACCATCCCCACCTATCATTGATCATAGCTTGGAGGACGTTGAACGGTATGAGCCTCGTGTCGATGTTGTCGACGATCTCCATTTGGGAGACACTCCACATTCACCTCCACCTCTTGATGAAAGGCGAAGTCACCGGGTCACACGGAAGCCAACGTGGTTGTCCGATTATGTGGTTAATACTACCAAGATGTTTCCGGACAGTGGTGCGGTGCCTTGCCGCTCCCCTCATCTGCCCAACACTTTTCCTTTCCTCGCCAACAACACGCTTCCTGGTGATATGGCAGCTTTCCTTGGCCATGTGACCGCCACAAAGGAGCCTCGAAATTTCCAGGAGGCTAACAGGGATGCGCTGTGGGTTCAAGCTATGGCATCCGAGTTAAAGGCGCTTGAACAAAATCACACTTGGGAACTTACGACTTTACCTTTCGGGAAGAAAGCCATCGGCAGCAAGTGGGTTTTCAAGTTGAAATACAATGCTGATGGGACGATTGATCGGCGTAAAGCTCGCCTCGTTGCTAAGGGTTACAATCAAGTGTATGGTGAAGATTACCATGATGTTTTTTCTCCCGTAGCAAAAGTGGTCACGGTGCGTATTTTCCTAGCTATTGCGGCCGCGAGAGGATGGGTTTTGAATCAACTGGACATCAACAATGCGTTTTTGCATGGATATCTTGATGAGGAGGTTTACATGGTGCCTCCGCAGGGATACATCAAGGCACGCGATGGTCAGGTTTGCAAACTTGTGCGTTCTCTCTATGGGCTTAAACAAGCCTCGCGTCAGTGGAACACCGAGCTTACTAGTTTTCTCTTGGGCTTTGGGTTCCAGCAGAGTGAACATGACCATTGTTTATTTGTGTTTTGCAAAGATGGCTGTTTCGTGATGTTGTTAGTATATGTGGATGATCTCCTCATTAGTGGGACTTCTGCTTCCTTGGTTGCTCGGCTCAAATCCGATCTTCATGCGCAATTCACAATTAAAGATTTAGGGGTGGCTAAGTATTTCCTCGGCCTGGAGATTTTTAGGGATGACACTGGTATTTTTCTTAATCAACGCAAATATGTGTTGGATTTGTTGCTTGATACTGGTCTCATAGGCGCTAAACCTAAGCATGTTCCATTTCCGAAGGGGGGTACTTTGTTTGACGATAGTAGTCCTTTGTTGGAGGATCCGCAGGAGTATCGTAGTTTGGTCGGTCGTTTATTGTATTTGGGGTTTTCCTGGCCAGATATTACTTACTGTGTTCAGCAGCTCAGTCAATTTTTGCAGTCCCCTCGGCAGGTTCATCTTCATCATGCTTTTTATGTTCTGAAATATCTGAAACAGCGACCTTCCTTGGGTCTTCATTTTCCAGCGGTTTCTGATTTACGGCTTCAAGCCTATTCTGACGCCGACTGGGCAACGTGTCCTGTGTCTCGAAGGTCTTTAACTGGATTCTGCATTTTCTTTGGGGGGAGCCCGATTTCGTGGAAAACAAAACGCCAGTCCACTGTCTCTCGTAGTTCTGCGGAGGCTAAGTACCGAGCTATGGCGTCTACTGTGTGCGAGCTGCAATGGGTTAGCTACTTACTTTCCGATTTGCGGATTCCGGTCTCTCTTCCGATTCCGTTTCACTGTGATAGCAAATCGGCCATCCATATTACTTGTAATCCCGTGTTTCATGAACGGACGAAGCATCTTGACATTGATTGTCATGTTGTGCGTAATCAGTACAAACAAGGTTTTATTTCACCGGTACATGTGGGTTCCTCTGTTCAGCTTGCGGACATTTTCACTAAACCGCTTCCTGCGCCTTCGTTTCATCGGCTATTATCCAAGTTGGCTTTGTCTGATTTTCACCAAAGTCCAACTTGAGGGGGGGATGAAAAGCTTTTATGTTTTGTTTGCTTCTTTTTGTTGTAAATAATTAGTTAGTTTGTTCTTTAGCGGTTTTATCACTGTTTGCTTTTATGAACTCATATTTAAGCTCGTAATACTGAGCTTACAAATTAATTAACGTGAAAGAGAGAGAGACTCTGTTTTTCTCTCACTACACTACTCTGTTATAATTTTCATATTATTAATTAAATTAATGTTTTGAGCTAAGCTGTTAAGGTTTTAAATGATTGCTCACTCAATTAAAAAAATTAGAAGTTTGGAAATTAAGTTGAAAAAATCCTATCGAATTGATTATCTCAATAATAAATTACGATGTAATGAGAGGTGTTATGTATATGGTATCATACGAATCTATCCACATCGTATTAATATTGAAATAAATTGTATTGCACTGCATATTTTTTAAAGAATTGAGTAATCCTCTTTTCAATTTTGACACTGCATATTTTTCTTGTGTGATTTGACAGAGGCTTAATTGATTGATTTGTTGCGGTGAATATGTTCTCGGTGCAACCATAGGGTAATTCAGAGTATTGTATGATTCTGTCAATTTTTGTCAACAATTTTCAGATCCGTTTTAGAGGAGCGGAACAAATCAGGAAGTTATTTTTGTCTATTTCAAGTGTATTTAGTTTTGTTCTTTATTATTCTAATCACTTGAGTTATTCGTTTATTGTTCTTCGTTAAAAGATTGATTGAGAAAATCTTCTGTTGAGGTTAATACGAGGTGGTCATATTATTGGGTATGAAATTCTTTCACGGGAAATGAAGTTGAGAGATAGTGTCAAGGATTGAATGGTGTCGGCTCAGTAAAGCCTTGGATAAATCTATTGTACTTTCGTGAAAGTATTAAGTTAGGTGAAGACCCCACAGACGTAGAGAAAATATGTCGAACTGCGTTACCAAAATTCTGGTGCTTTTTATTATTTCTTTTTATTATTATTGTTTTTGTTTTCGCTTGTGCTAGAGACGTTCGCGGTAAAATTGGAAAGTTTGCGAAATTACTTCTCCTTTCGGTTTTTCAAAAACTATTTTATAAAATTTTAAAATTTTTCATAATAATATTTAATATTAACGAATATCATTATTATATCGTATTATTACTAAAATGGGTTTGAATTGCAACAACTTTGACTGGGTATTATTTGCACCACTTCAAATCAAAACTTTATCTTCACTGTCTTAATAATGTTTTCATTTGACACTATCGCTTTTTGATACCCTAACTTCTATACCTACCTCCAAATCTAGCTCGCATCAATAGCTATTGTTCCTGCTCGCAGCAGTAGCCATATACTTAAAAGTATATAGTAGATTCCATTTACGACAAGACATTTTGCCCAATCAATATGACAGCTTCCTTAACTAGTTTTAAGTGAATCAAAAACTGTTTGAAAAAACAGGAGGTTCGAACACCTCACGTTGGAAAAAGAGATGAGTAACATACGTTAAAACTTACTGACTGGACTTGTATTCCTTTTGAGGTTAACTTCACACTTTTTGAGGTATGACTTTGTTATTTTTTTTTTTTTGAAAAGGTATGACTTTGTTATTGAAATTTGCTTTATTATGAATGCAGTATAGATTCCATTAAGAAGAAATAAAGGTAAACAAATCATATATTTAAGCTCTAATCATTTTATATATTATACGCTACTCTTCCTGACATTTTCGTCCATGCTAGCTGTTAATTAGGGTTTATCATTTACGAAGTAGCAGTATTCTTTCCCTGGCAGGAAAGCCCGTGATTCTTAAAGTATGAGTTCATTTCTTAACAATGTGAAACCAAATGGCACACACTGAACTGCAAAATGAAAGAATAAAATTACAGAAGAAGGGGAAGGAAAAAGATGCTTAAGACAAAAAAAGGTATAGATTAGTCAGTAGTTTACATTATCAAATACTAATATTTGTTTTTCAGAGAGGAATATGATCAGAAGGCTTGAGATGCCATAAGTGGCAATCCGTTCTTTCCATTTTACCATCCATGGCATTGCGCAATAGGAAGTGATCCTTGCATGAATATCTTTACTTGAAGTGACTCCAAACCACTGCTTGTCTTTGTTGGTGGCGTTATGGTGGAGCTACTTTATACCCCAAACTCTTCATCAAATGTTTCCAATTCTAGTAAGTTAACAGGTGAATTGTGAAATTTGGGAAGGTTCTTCCAACACCCTTTCTCTGGAATTCCCTCTTGTTTTGCTTTACATTTAATGCAAGTTGCAAAAGCTCCCCTAGCTCGAGAATGTCTTAGCAGGATCTGCAGATATTCTCTGCCTGTTTTTCCTTTTATGTTATATAAACAATCTAAGTGGAGACCCTCATCAACATGCACTACTCTAATCTGCAACCTACTGTGCTTTTGTAGTAACGTATAATTAATTCGTTGATTTGAATGCTTTTCTGAACTGCCCTGAGCCCCTGAGGCCTGAACTGAAGCTCTCTGTCTCTCTACATTCGCTTTCTCTGACTTTTCCGTCACTTTTTGATGGCCATCTATACCAAGATTAGTACTAGTCCTTTCCCTAGGAAACAATGTGCTCCTGTCAAATCATTTAGCAGATCAGTATTTTATGCATCTCCTTTAGTTCCGCCTTTTTCTCGTTTTAAACCATTGTTCCATAAACATGGATATGTTCTACGTGTTTGAGCGCAGAAATGGCCTCCAACATGATTGCATGTGGTTTGATAAAGAAAACTTTATCAGCATTCAGATTTCCGTCATCAACATATAAACAGGAACATGTGAAAAAAAAAGGAAAAAAAGAGGCTGGCTTTGGTTTTCTGGAGGTACTTGTGACAGAAAGACCTGCTCTTACAATGCAGTAGTAACAATCTGAAGTTCTGTCATAATCTGCGTACGAAGAAAATTCGCACCAATAGAAAATTGTTAGCCGTACTTATAACCAACCCTCCGCCAAGATTTGTTAAGCACAGTTTCCCGAGAACAATCAGAGGATAATCCTGTACAAACAAATAGAGTCTGGTTAAAATTAATCTTTCATGTTGTATTCTTATTTTTCTATCAAACCTATTCGATCTGAAAAATAATAATACAAAGAATTATGGGTTATATTTATAAAGTTTATTTTCGTTATCTGCCATTTTTCTTTACTAGATTTAGTCTTAGACTTCCACACAATATTTGGTAATTTAGATTTTGGTGATGACGAAGTAAGAAGGTGTTTTTTTAGTACAAGGAATGCCTCTAGTCTTTAGAAATGAGGACTCTCCGTCCTCATACCAAAAGCTATGAGAACATTTTCCATAGTAGCTTTGTACTTTAATGGAAGAACAGAAAACTACTTTCTTAACTTTTTTGGTTAACCCCACCACCTCGAAATTACTCTGAACTGAACTTGGAAGCTACTTCTTAACACTATAAATATAGGACTTCCTATCTTCATCACTTCTCAAAGAGAGATCTTCCATAGAAGATAATATTATGAGCTTTATAAGATAGCGCCTTACTTGGTAACCCACCACCAGTCTCTCTCTTTCACTCTTTACCTTCATCTTGGTAATGACAAACATGACAGATCCTCTTGTTGTTGGGAGGGTGATTGGAGATGTCATCGACTACTTCACTCCAAGCGTTAATATGACAGTGGCATACAACAACAAGCAGGTGTATAATGGTCATGAGCTGTTCCCATCAGCTGTTACTTACAAACCAAAGGTTGAGGTTCATGGGGGTGACATGAGATCATTTTTTACCCTGGTAGTTTCATTTCCCTTTATTTTTTAGCGATTAGGGTAGTTTAAAAAAAAAACAAAGAGAAGTGTTGTGTCTTGAAATTGATCTGGGCAATCTGACTGCAGGTAATGACAGATCCTGATGCTCCTGGTCCTAGTGATCCATACCTGAGAGAGCGCCTCCACTGGTATACTTAACAAGCTCTTTTTATCTAAGAAACCAAATATGGATGCTTATATGAGTGTATATATCCCACAATTTAAATTTAAATTGACCCACCGACACAAACCAACTTGGTTACTTGTGAAATATCCATAACTGGTATTATACTTTTGAAGATCAAAGGCTCAACAGTGAAGCATATTTAGGATCCACATCTGGTATTGTACTTAGGGTAAAACTGATCAGTACAAGAAAGAGAGAACAGATATTAAAATGGAAAACCATACATTTTAATGATTTCCTAATTCTGGCATCTTGGAAGTACAAAATGTGGAACAAAAGAACATACAATGAGGGGTATATTACATACGGTTATATTATTCGTAATTCATTTCTTGAGCTTGATTTGATCATATACTCTTTCAGGATAGTGACAGACATTCCAGGCACCACGGATACCACATTTGGTAAGTTTCAACTTCCATTGGAGGAACGAGTCAAGAGAGATAGAGAGACTACATAAAGACCAAAAGTATTGTACTAACTAATGATTTGTGGGATTATATATAAGCAGGAAGGGAAGTGGTGAGCTATGAGATGCCAAGGCCCAACATAGGGATACACAGGTTCGTCTTCATTCTGTTCAAACAGAAACGAAGACAAACGCTGACTACTCCACCTTCAAGGGACAATTTCAACACTAGAAGCTTCGCACAAGAAAATGATCTTGGACTGCCTGTCGCTGCCGTGTTCTTCAACGCTCAAAGAGAAACAGCTGCGAGGAGACGCTGAGAGAAAAAAATGAGTACCATAGTCTCTACGCCTGACACTTGTGAACTTTCTTATATATATGGTATTGTGTATGGAAGTTAAAGGCAAGTATGAAATTGAAAGACGAAGAAGAAGAAGAAGTAGTAGTTAAGTAGAAGACTTGATGGAGTTTTTGGATATGGTAGAATAAACCAGTTCTAACGTGTTTTACTTGACAAAGAATATTTGCTTTTGTGACCAGACCAAATTACACAACGTAGAAAAGGACTTGGTACTGTCTTAGAAGGAGCTATGTACTTACTGTCTCCTGATGTGTATCCATCAACTTTGTCTTGTTAATCTCTTGCAATGAAACGATATGTATGTTACGAAGAACAAAGGGTTATGATCTCGATTGTTACAAAGAGCATGGTCTTGCTTGTCCAAATTTAAGAGTTCAGATCTTCTGTTCAGTTTTATGGTGTTTTATTGTGTCCAGTAAATTTCAGTCATTCATTTATGCGGATCCCACGTTAATTTATGTAGAGCCTACGCAGGACCCGCATAAATAAATGGCTGAGATTTGCTGGACACAATAAGACATCATAAAATTGGACAGAAGATCTTGTTCCCAAATTTAGTACCTTTCACATCTTCAATATGTTAGGAATGAATATGTGTGACAATTCTATCTCCAATGAGGTCATGATCTTCATCAATCTAAGAGATGATTTGTTTGAATAAGTAGTTAAATATACTCTCTATTACATAATTATAAAAGAAGTTATTTACTCAAATTATATATAAAATCATATATATTAAATTTGGCAGAGTTAATAGAATAATATCAATTATATGCGACCTTCATTTTACGTCGATACTTTAAAGTAGGAAAATATAAAAGAAATAACTCTATTTTATTAGAGTCAAGTATATTAATAAATAATTTATAATATTAAAAATAGTTTATCTATATTAAATATGATATCTATAAAGTAACTCATCATTTATGGTATTCTATTATCGAATTACTTATATTATTATGTTTTCTTATTATGAATATGTGTCCTGTTCTTTTTTCTCTTCTTTTTTGCAAAATGTCAGCTTTAGCCACAGGAGGGTTACTGTCTTACTGGTGTAACCTTCACGTTGTCCTAGGAGAGATGTCTATGGAAGGGTTGAGTAGGCTCCATACTTGTGGAAATTCTGAGAATGGTCTGTTTGCCCATTTCCTGACTCTGTAATGTCTGGTCTCAAAATTATACTGCATGTACTAGTGTTTTGAAATTCGGAACGATCATTAAATCGAAAGTTTTATTAGTTATTGGTTTGACCGGTTTGACCGGTAATTTCGGATCGGCCATTAAATCGAAAGTTTTATTGGTTATTGGTTTGACCGGTTCGACCGATTTAATCACCGGTCGAACCGGTGTGACGTCATAATTATGCAATAATTATATTTAATTATATGTAATATTAAAAATATTAAAATACAAAAAAAAATTATTGAACCAGTGGTCGGACCGGACTGATTCGACCGATCAATTGACTGATTTTGACCGATTCTCACTTGTTCAATTGAGAACCAATTTTTAAGAGTGAACCGGACCGAATAGCCGACCGGTTACCGGTAGAATCGGTCGGACCGGTCGGTCCGATTTTCAAAACATGGCATGTAACATGTAGTTGTCCTATGCATTACAGTAAATTTTAAAATGCTAAATTTTAAGATTTTATACAGCTGCAATTAAAAAATAAATTTTATTAATATAATATGTCCATTCAATATCATTTAAATATTCATTCGTTAACTATATTAATAAAAATAATATATTAATTTAAATATATATTTTTTGAAAAATTAAACACAATTTTTGCATATGCTACTATTTTAGTTAGAAACTTAAAAATTGTGAATCATTAATATTTGCGACAATGGTCCTATACAACAATAGCAACAATATTCAATACAAATCCTGCTAATACGCGGGGTATGCAAATTAATTAAATGCAAATTAATGTATGACATTATTTTAATTAATAAAAAAGACTTTAATTATCTTTATGTATTAATTTAATTAATATTTTATGTTTTAATATTAAAGGTAAAATCCTTGAATAATTACTGTGTAATTAAAATTATGATGAGATCATAATTATGATATTCAATTTACACTTATGTTTTGTTCCCAAATGTTCTTAGCTGTAGTTTCATCAAGACGAGATATTGTTAAAATGGTAAAACTAGAACACTTTATATTTTTTTCTTATGAAGAAAATAATTGATATCATAAATTAAAGTATGGAGATACTTAAACTAAGTCACTGAACTGATCTCATAATTAAAGTGTGTGATTATTAGAGAATAAGTCACTGAACTGACCCGATTATGAGAAATTTGAATAGAATATTACTTATGTGTCTGTGAATTATCTCATAATGATGGTTGTATAATTGATCCTTAAACTTGAGATTATCAAGGTATCTCGTATGATCAGAATTAATGTATTGTGATACTACTTATGAATCGACCTAGGATAATTCAGTCGATAATAATTGGATACAGTATGAACCATATGGAGATAGTTGAATAAGTCAATATAGGATTTGTCACTCTAAATTAATTAGAGAGAATATTCTATCGTTATTGATTAGTAATGATTTATAAAATTCTCTGGCCAAAGTGAATTGATATTTAAAAAGGCGTTTTAATTTTCAATTGTAAATCAATCACTAATTAACAAGAACAAACATACTGGACTAAAAGAGTAGATACTATATCTATACTTCGTCTAATTAGAATATTGAATGACAAAAGGATTAAATTATACATTATAACCATGCCTTGATAGGTTAAGTCAATCACTTTGACATTCCTGATATTTGAGTAATCATAACATGTTGCTAGATGCCAATCATGATTCATGATTATGAATTGTTTAATTGAATAATTAAAGATAAATTAAAAGAATTTTTAATTTATCTAATTCTAATTGTGAATTAGAATTGTAATTTATAATCATTGTCAATTTATTAGGAACCTAATAGGTCACACATTAAAGAGCAATTTGTGAAAGAAAAATCAATTTAATTAAGTTGAACTTAATTATAAAGTTTGAGAAACTTTGGGAATCAAATATGAGATATTTGATTTTATTAAAATTAAATTAATTATAATCAAATTTTGATTTTAATTGTAATAAAAAGTTAGCACTTTGTCTTCTTCATCTCAAAACAGTATTCAGAATTGCTTTACGGATACCATCAGAAATTGGACAATTGAATCACTCGTGATTGACAAATCGGAAACAGGTTCAAAGGTTTTTCAACTGAAACGCAAAATTTATGATTTCTTTTTCAAATTTATGTTTTATTCAAGTTAATTCAATTATTGGGATCTGCATGAAATCAGTAAAATTGTTTGTTTTTCGCTACGCTCATGGTTCAATCACGGTTGGATTCCAACAGTGGTATCAGAACCTCCCTTTAATTGCTTAACTTGGATTAGGTGTTTGATTGTTGTTGATTTTGATTAAAAAAAATTAATGTGCTATGCTCCTAGTTTTGTCTTTCTTCGAAGCTATTCTTTTGTCTGTATCTGGAAATTGTTTCCTTGCTTTTGCGTTTTGAGTTCTGAAAATATATGTGCTTGCATTTACTGTTTATGTAGTTCATGTGATAAATTACATCAGATTCTCACATATTCATTCGGAAACTTATTTTGCGATTCAGTAAATTGTTTCTTTTTATTTATCTATGTTGAAGATGTAATCACGACTTAGCTCTTGAAAGCCTTGATTTTTCTATTCTGAAAATTAGGTTTTATATGCTTATGTATTGTTCTGTTGTGTATTTTTTACTTGGAAATTAGTGGCTTTCTCTTTGAGCTTTGTGTTTTCTGAACAAGGTTGCATTTTAATTTCTGGAATGTTATGCATATTTGGTGAACAGATGGGCGATAATCGCCCATCTGTGGTGACTATCAACCTAATGGGTCGCTCATCAGGCGTCACTCGATGCCACAGTCGGTGCCATGGGGGGTGTCGTTGACGGTGAGAGAGCCGACGGTTGTAGTCCAAGCAAGGTGCTTTGGTGAGTGACGTGGAGCATTACCTGAAGGGTCAGAAGCGTTGGAGCGACATTATGAGTTGCAAACGTTACTCGACGATTAGGTAAACATGGACACACAAGGGAGTGTGGGTGTTGGTTCTATGAAGCGTTGGAAGCAGAAAATGGGGGACAATTTTTGGAGAAGATGACGCGCCCATCATTTGTGAGCGTTGTTGCCTACAAACGTGATTGGAGCGTGTAGACTTTTGATTGTGGGCTTGTGCAATGCGCCAAACAACCTTCTCACTCTCACCTTGTTTTACTTGTTTTTAAATTAAAAAACATAACTTAAATTAATTTAATTTAATCTTCGTTAAATTAATTGACACTCCTAATAAAATTAAAAGATGAGTTTCCACTTTTTTGAAAAATTGTTTTTCAAAGGAAATTTTATTAGTAAAAGTTTTGAATTTAGTTTAATTTTTCAAGACTTGAATTATTAGATTAAATTAGTTATCAAATCAATAATTAGAATCAAGCAAAGGGTTTTTTAATAATTTCTTTCATAATTAGATTGTGTTTGAAATTATAAATATAATGAGATTATATAATTTTAATGAGACCAAAATTTTAAATATTAAATCTTCAATTAAATATTACGTACACATTAGAAATGTGACGGTTTCCCTCCATTATTTAAGAATAAAACTATAATTCAGTTTATTGCTTGGCTTGTTGAGTAAACTCAAGGCTACCTTAACCCGGATATGTTTTATCTTAAATTAATAGGTCATATTTAACCCGGATGATTGAAAACTAGTTTTCTACCTAATTTAAATTTAATTGGTTTGTTGAGCAAACTTAAGATCAATTAATTTTAAATAGGATCCTAGCCCATTAGGAAATTATTTGATAATTTCTCGATTTAATAATGAGGGCTATTAATTTGATTAAAATAGTGGGAGTAATCAAATAATTTTAAAGTCCTTATTTTATTTGATTTTAGATATAAACTAATATTTGCTCCTTTTATATTTTTCAATTATTGAATCTGAAGATGAGTACCAGCCTGACATTGAGGAGCATCATATATGCTAACAAGCTGACTGAACCCAACTTTTCGGACTAGTTACAAAACTTAAGAATAGTTATTAGGCAAGAAAAGAAGTTATACGATCTTAATACTCTTGCTCCATCAGAACCTTGTTCATATGAAGATTGAGAGAAATATCAATGTTATGTTGATGACGTTGAACAAGCTACGTGTGTGATGTTAGCTAGCATGTCTCATGAACTTCAGAGACAGCACGAGAACATGGATGCACCTACTATAATTCTACATCTCAAGAAGTTGTTTGGTGCACAAAGTAGGGTGGAGAGATATCAAATCGCTAAGGCACTATTTCAATGCAAGATGACAAAAAGATCTTCAGTCAACTTGCATGTGTTGGACCCCAAACTTGTTTGATTATTGTTTAAAGCATGTCTTTGAATTATTTTGAGGTCTTATTGGATTATTTGTTTTGGGAGTACTTAGTATGATAATGTGAGCATGATTTATTGTCTAAATTGATGGAATTAAGTTATGCATGTGGTAAGTATGATTAATTGGATAAATGGAAGAGA
>JAOSBM010000205.1:3246583-3264743 GCA_027568955.1 Erythroxylum tenue
AACAACAAAACCTTGAGGTCTTGTGTTCGAATCCTGGAGAGGGATTCCCCTGACCAAAGAGGACAATACTGATTTATAGGGTCGCGGGGGCTATGGTTGGGCCTGTTTCCCCCGGATCCAACATAAAAAGGCGCCTTTTTATGCTGGATCGTGGGGGCTATGGCTGGGCCTGTTTTCCCCGGATCCAACAGGAATACAATAGAATATAATATAATAAAATAGAATGGTTTATAATTAAATTGAATGTAAACGGATGTAATAATATTATAAAATTGTTGTTTGGAATTAATGGAATGGATCATAATGTAATAAAGTGAAATGTTGTTTGAATGAAAGGTTTATAATGCAATATAGTGTAAAGTCGTTTATCATTTTACATTCTATCCTAAATTGTTTAAATCAGAAGTTTTTCATTTTTCCTGTTTATGATGTAATGAAATGCAATATGAAATCTTCCTCTTCCATCCCATCTTATTCCATTCTATCATAAACCTTCGTTCCAAACGATAACATAATATTATATTATATTATATTATATTAATAAACGCCAGCCAAATATAACGAAATAGGCACTTTATGAATATATATTTGCCACGTATGCATTTGTGAACAAAGATACGTGATTATGGACATGTGTCTGCGGAATAATATGCAAGGAAAAGAAGATAGCTGGGCTTGATCAACTTCAAATTCGGTAGGTAGCCTGGGCTTTAACTAGGTCTATGTACAGAGGTCCACAATTATATTTTGGTTTATCTTGCGATGTGAGCAATGCTATGAGTATTATCTGCTTCGGATTTTGTTATAGTCCATTACTATAAAAATAGTTTCTATATTTTTTTAAAATTATAAAAATAGTCCTTAAATATATCGTACTATATAATTTATAATTTTATATCAACCAAATTTTTTAAAATTATAACAAAGATATTTGAAATAACAATAATCTATTTATTTCTATTAATATTACTTTTTACATATTTCATACATAAACAATAATCATACTTAAATGACTAATATAAAAAATCATTTAATTTTATACAAATATAAAATTAAGGATAATACAAAGAACTTAATATGTTACAATTTCATCATATAATAAATAATAATTACATCAAAATGTCAAATAAAAATAATAATAAAGTTTTATGATTCTCTACATATTACAGCAAAAGTTTGTGACAAAAAAAATCAGCTAAAAGTAAAACCTAAAATAAAAATATTTACAATTATATTCATATTACATATATGAAATTTAACACATGCATCAAATACAAGTGAGATTAAAAGAAGATAAGAGATTAAAAAAACCCTTAAACTTTATTTAATCAAATATTCACTCAAATTGCATTGACCTTAATCTTCATTTAATACCAAATCTTCGTCATTGAAAGGAGTCTTATTATCACTATCATCAAAGATTGTCTAACAAGTCACTCTCATCTATTAAACTTGGTTCCTTATAAACTTAATATGCCAAAATATCGATATAGTCAAGAAAAATTAGACACACATAACTACTTGTTTTATTACGAATCTTAGTAAACAGATAAATTTAATTATTAGGAAATTTTAATAAATTATATTCAACTTAATAATGATAATAATATGTTTTTTTGAAACTTTAAATAGTATCAAACAAAAATCAAATTGTTTAATCTTTTATGTTCTAATCTATTCATTTTTCTTTGAATAAATTAATTCAAATGTTCTTTAGTTCCTTCACATCCCGTTGCACTCACATATTGACTCAAATTTCGAATTGTAAGCATGTGTAATTCTAGAACATCACTTTTGAATTGATCTCACCAAGCAACTGTAAAATAACAAAAGTAACATTATAAAAAAATAAAGTGATGATTAATTTTCAATATGTAAAAAAAGTGAGAAAACATATACCTGGATTAAACTTGTCTCTTTGATAAATAGCAATAGGCATGCTAAAATTACCAGAAGCATCCTTATAAACCTCTATTTGTGAGCTTAGGAGATCTTGCATCATCTCTTCAACAACAACTATTGTAATAGTTAATAGTATTCCTCTATCAACTTCAAATTTCTTTGTAAAATTTAGTCTGAAATGAACATTAGGATTTAAAAATACCCTAACTACAAATAACAGAGAGTAAAATTTTATTTCTCATCTCTCATTGATAACTGCAAGATAAGGTGTGTACAAAGAAGGTCTATTTTTAGCTTGATATTGATTGCTTCCTTCGCCCTTTCTATAACATTATAAAAATAACTCGTTGTTGTCTTTTCATCACTATCATTCAGACAAAAAACTCCCACTGAAGACTCAAAAACTCGAATTACAACTTAACACTAGGACCAAAATTCATGATCTTCAATTATACTTTTAGAAACCTCCACTCCGGCATTATACCTAACATATTGAGATGCGTCATATTTATTATTTATAAAAATTTGCCTAAACTCCTTCTTCATCAGAAAATAACATTGAAGTGATAAGAAATTAATCTTAAATCTTGCAATAGCATGACAATACAAATTCACACCATTTGTTATTCTTTTATCCAAATAATTTTTTATTTAATAAATAGAGTTGCTCATAAGTTTACATCTATAGTTATCAATTGAAGGAGCTTTATGTCCTGAATCGTAAGAGGCAATAACATCCACAATAGGCTAGGAATAATAAGACTAGGTGAAACTGAATTATACGTTTGAATCTTATCATCATCTAGTCATTGTCATGTCCATATTATAAAACACTTCTTTAGATTGTAAGGCATTATAAATTGTAAGTTGAGCTCCAGGAATTATTCGTAGGCTGTTTTCTTCTTTTTCTCACATCAAATGCAACATTCTCACTTATTGCGTAAGAATATCACCACCTTCAACATCCTCACTATCGTCTTAACCACTGAAAAAAGAAAAAAAAACTTTCACTATCAATTTTGTAGTTCAATCTTTGTTTTTTATCTCTTTTTTTTTGTAAGAAAAAGAGCATAACTCACAATGATAGAAAACTACCTAACATAAGAGACCCCTATTAAGTCATGATCAAGCCATCTACCAACACTAGGGGGACTTGTCCCAAAACATGAAAGACAGGAGGAAAATCAAAAGCAAGATGAGAAAGGGAGTCAGCTGCAAAGTTCCTTTCTCTATAAATGTGAGTGAGTTTCACATTATGGAATCTCCGCAACAAGTCTAGAATTATGGCAATAAGATACAAACAACCTGAATTGGCTTGAACATCACCGGTCAATATATTGACAGCAATCTCATTATCACATTCAACAAGCACATCCAAATAGTCAAGATTATGAGTGAGTTGAATACCATAATAGAGGGCCCACAACTCAGCACTAAGTATTGAGCAACGACCCGTCTTGAAAACAAACTCATTTTTCCAACGACCAGTATGATCCCGAATCAAACCTCCACCTGCAGTAGTCCCCGTGGAGGCAGCCAAAGAAGCATCAGTATTGAGCTTCATAAAAAGGGAATGCGGACATTTCCAAAAAATTAACCTTGAAATCGACGGACTATTATTCTCCGAAGGCAGCTTGTTGAAGATATCCTGAATCAATTTAGCTTCAGAAATAGTACTCTGCAATGTATTAAAGATGGAAGAAACACCAGAATTAAACACTCTGTCATTCATTCTTTTCCAAAGATTCCAGCAGCCTAAGCCGAAAATAGTAGGCCAACTAAGTTGATAATGAGAGAGATGAGAGCTTTTCATGTTCAATAACAACCAATCTTCCAGATTAACATTCCAGAAGGAGCTCAAATTATTGAAATCAGTAAATAGATGCCAGAATTGAACAGCAACATGACAATCCCTGAGAATGTGTAGAAGGGTTTCAGGCTCGGCGTTGCAAAGATCACAATTCCAGAGTCACTTTAATGTCGTCGTTTTTTTTCCTCGTTGGTTAATACTCCATTGTTTAGGGCTAGCCAAAAAAACATTCTGATTTTTTGAGGGCCTTGCCACTTCCAAATCAGGTGCCAAGGAAAGTTACGAGAAGGAATATAATTTTCAGAAAGAAAATCATACGCAGACCTCAAAGTAAAATCTCCTGAAGAAGACAGACCCCAAAAGATAAAGTCCTTACCACAAGCATCAGAGGGTACAAGAGTAGTAGCAATAAAGGAGCAGATTGAAGTGGGGAGCAACTGAAAGAAAGACTCCCAGTTCCAATGTCCATCATCAGTAACAAAAAAGAGACCGACTTATCAATCATATTATCTGGAATAGTTCCACTAGCTGCATCCAACAAAGGCTCTGAGATACCCGACAGCCTTCTATGTTTCCAAAATTTGACCGTGTTCCCATCACCTAAGGCCCAGAAGGCATTAGAAATCACAATATCCCAATTTGCAGTCACCAAACGCCATAGGGGAGTACAAGAAGCAAGAATAACAATATTATTTGGGACATCAATGCTGAATTTGTATTTGGAACGAAGCACCTTAGTCCATAGACTATTAGAATCTGACAACAAATGCCATCCAACTTTCATAGCATAGGCTTTGTTAACTAAACGGAGATTCCTCAAACCCAAACCTCCAGTTCCTTTAGAATGTTGCATTTTATCCCAAGCAACTAGAGACAGACTCCTTTTGTCATATCCCTTGGACCATATGAAACTCCTTCTGATTTTTTCCATCTCATCACAAATAGTAACAGGGATCTTAGAAGTTTGCATGGCAAACGATGACATTGAAACCAAAGATGAATTCGCCAAAGTAACACGACCTGCCAGGGAAAGACGACTAGAATTTCAGCTCAAAATTTTTGCCATCATTTTATCAATGATATACCCATAGCTCTTCTTAGTGACCCTAGAATGAAGGAGAGAGACTCCTAGGTATTTTCCTAAGTCATTAGTTTCCTGAAACTCCAGAGTAGTCCTTAATGATCTTCTTGTAGATGCAGGAACATTTTTGGAAAAAAAAACCCGAGTTTTTTGAGAATTGACGCGTTGACCTGAACAAGCACAAAAGTCTTTGAGGACCCCTTTAACAATATCAACCTAAGTTGTTTTTTATCTTTCTTATGTTGATACTCTTAAAGTAAAGTCTTCTTTTGTCATTTCACGCTATAACTAACTTTTTTACAAGATTTTACATTACCTTTGACCCATCTAAATGCTTATTTATTCTAGCGATTCTCCTATCTTTCAAATGCTTGTTGCAATAACAAATGATATGGTTTTTTATTTAGGAACTTATATAGCATAAGCCTAAGCTAAATCATCAAATCATCCTGAAATGATTCAATTATCAAGAGTACTTGAACTCATCTCCATTTACTTATAAAAATAAACAAAGATATGTGTCAAAATTAAATTAGTAAATTCACATCACCAAAAAAAAAATCCACATTCAAAAATAAAGTTTTGTATATGACAACATTACATAACTATAAATTTTCACTATTCAAGTATAAGTATAATTAGATATACTTTATCTTACATCTTTCTTTAATAATATATATTGCAAAAAATGACTTTTCTTTCTCATAACATACATTGCAAAAATGATTTGAACATTTACAATTTTAAATCATGTTAAGCAATGAGTATTCTCTTATATAAATTAAGACATTTTAAAAGCTATTTTCTACAATGTATTAAACTATCAACGTCAGATAAATGTATATTTCCCACAAGTAAGATAAGACAATAAACCAACTTACACGAGGTCTCAGATATGCAAAATAAAGTAGGATACTGGGATTAATTGACTATAAAATACATAACCGAGCAAAGCAAAACGAAATGTACAAATCTACCGAGAGACTGGACGATAGAGATAAAGAAGTAGGGAAAGAGGTGGAAAAGCATCAGCTAATGCGTAGTTGAAGTGGATTCCACAAATAGTATCAAATGTTACGAATTTGAGCATTCGGATTAACTTCTTCGAACTCCTTAGAAAGGCAATTATAGATGCATTCTTTCTTCAATAACTATTATTAATCAATAATATTAAGTTTTTTCTCGTTATTAAGTTATTTGTAAGTTATATTCTCACAATTAATCGGTTCGTTGCAATTAATGTATGATATTATTAATTTATTTAATAAATATATTTTTTATTTTATTATTATATTTAATACTTAATATTAAAGATAAAGTATGTAAAATAAATATTCAACAATTGAAATTATAACGAATTTATGGTTATGAGATTTAAATAATATTTAATTCTTATTTATAATTTATTGTTAATTATAATTTTATCGGGATGAAATATTGATATAACAGTAAAACCAATATGTATTGTGTTTATTACTTATAAAGAAAACAATTAATATTATAAATTAGAGTATAAAAATACTTAAATAAATATGTGAAAGATTATTACAGTAAAACCTCGATAAATGAATATTCGATAAATTAATAATCTCGATTAAATAATAATTTTCTCTAGTTCCGATTTGGGCCAATGGGATAAAATAATAACATCGCTAAACGCATAAGATAATAGTTTTAAAAAAATTCCTTGAGGCCCACTGAAAATATAAAATAATAATTCATTAAATAAGTATGAAAATTACATATATAATTCATAAAATAAAGCACTTCCTAAACAATTTTTATTTCAAATTTTATGATTTCCTAAAATATGTATCTATAGTCAATTGATTCTTCTTTTCATGCGAACTGAATTCAATTTCATCCTTAACTATTTGGATAGCATAAACTACATTCGACACATTCTTCTCATTTTAAAGCAAGTAACTTTTTAAGGTCTCTATGGCAAGAAAAACTTTTTCTGGAGAAACTTGTGGTATAGCGTTACTATCATCTGGATCTTGATTGTCATCATCTTTCATACTCATTACTCCTTGAATAATTTCTTTTTCCGTAGGCGATTCCATTAAAGCTTCATTTTCACTAGGATAATTCAGAATCTGCTATACATTCATGACATTTCTATAATATAAATTAGAAATAACTTCCTCTAATCTTTGAATGCCTTCAACATCACCAATTTCTTCTTCTAGAAGCATATCTTCTTCGGATCGAATTTTGCAATGTCGAAAACCATTTGCAATAGTTGTGGCTTTCACATCAATATTCCAAGCAACATTAATAAAATAGATAGCATCTAGGATATTAAATTTTTTTTTCAGAATTTATTGTTCCCATCTCACAGCCTTCCAAGATGTTAGAATAAAAACGACGTCGATAATAAATCGTAAACGATCGAATAATTCCAGCATCACTCTATTTTGAATCATGCTAACCTAAGCTTAATAAACTTGCTTTTGACAAGATTAATAAACTTAGATACAATGTACCATCATTAATTAATTGTTTATTTATTTATTTCTTAGTTACGGAAAAAATTAATTGTTTAATTTGACAAATATAATGTACAAAATAAAAATTATTCTATAAATTAATAAATATTAATTTATCGATAAATTAATCAAATATTCATTTATCGATAAATTAATAACTTCGTATAAGATAATAAATTTTCAGGTCCCAACAATATTCATTTATTGAGGTTTTAATGTAAAAAATAAGTTTAATGAACTATCTCATTTATAAGAATTCTAAATGAAATATTACTTGTGTCTATGGATATACTCATTATGATATTTATATAATTAATCATCATAATTGAGATTATGGAAGTGTTTCATACAAGAATTAATATGTATGATGCAGTTAATGATCTATTATATTTAGAATAACTCAATCGGAAATACAATAAGAGTTGTATAGAAATATTGAAATTAAATAATAAACTTGTCATTATAAATTAATTAAGAAGAATGTTGTATTGTTTTTTATTAGTAATGATTTAAGTAAAGTAAATTTGATTTGAGCATGTTATTTTAAAATATCAATTCCAATTAGAATATTAGATGACGAAATGATTAAATTATACATTACAAACATTCATAAAAAGGTTAAGTCAAATTATTTTGATATTCTTAATATTTGAGTTATTATTAACATGTTATTAGATATCAGTCATGCTACATGATTATAAACAATTTAATTGAATAATTAAAAATAAGATAAAAAGATTTTAAATTTATTTAATTTAAATTATAAATAATTATAATATCATAAAGTAAATAAACTAAAATAATTTTTTTACTTTATCAAAATGAAATTCAAACCAAATTTAGTTAACTAATTATAAATTGATCAAGTTTGAATTAAGTTATCATTTTTAATAATAACTACAAGTTGTCTATAATTGAAAAAAGGAGATGGTTTTATTAAATTATTTGTCGTTAAAGAATTATCTAATACATATTAAAAGTAATTATTATCTTTAATAATAAACTGGGCCTAAATTTTTTTTAAAATTCCAGATTAAATGCAAGTGTTAGATTAAATTCGAATCAAAATTATTATTATTTTTATTTAAAATTTGTCAAATTTAAATTTAAATTTAAAATATTAAATTTAAATTTAAAATATTAAATTTAAGTTAAATAACCATTGAAAAATAAGAAATAATCCTTTACCCTTTAATCTAATTGGAGATTAAAGAAGGGAGAAACTATCATTCTTTTCTTTTCTCTTATTAAAAAATTTCAAGTTCTAACTCGTAACAATACAACAATTAACAACAATAACATTTCAGTTAAATTCTACTTATATCTATAGTCTAAAAAGGTTCAATTTTTTTTATAAATCAGAGTAATAAAAAAAAGGTTCAATATTATGCAACCTTATTTTTAATTAATAAAGGGATTGTTTCTAAATTATAACTGGTAACACTTAGATAAAAAAAAAAAAAACTCTAAATCTAACCACCTATATTGACTTTATTCACCCCAAACCATAATGCCAAGGCAAGCATGTAGATTCTAAACCGAACCCTATCATTTTGAATAGGAATACACACCATGCCCTATCTTTACGATTATTCAACATTTTAAAATTTAATTGAATTTAAATTAAAATAATATTATCTTAATTAACTTTTTTTTTGAATAAAAGGAAATATAAACCAAAATTACAATCCGAGCCGAGGGAAACAAATCTCCGACATATCCTCTAGAAGGATAAGATGTCACTCAGAAGGTGTATCAATAAAATATGTAACTCTTATGTTAAATTGTGCGATGTCGTGGGCTAGCCAATCAGCATATCTATTATTTTCTCGGTACATTTAACTAATTTAAATATAGTGTTGAATTAAAATCCAATTCAAAACAAACCTAACTTTGCAAAGAATGTTTTTGGTGCTTGGACCATAAGAGTTCCTAGTCAGCCTCGGAAAAGTCACGCATGAAGAAAAAGTAACCTATTAAAAACTTAGGGGATTAGAAGCTCTAAGGCGCATGTTAGTTGGTGAGAGGTTTTTTTTTTTTTTTTTTGAGATTTTGGGTTCAAATTGCCTTTATATATACAGTTGTTTAAAACTTGAGGCTAGAGCTTTGTCTCCTACAAACGACCTATCTGAATCGAACAAAGATTAATCTAGATATAGATAACTTAAAAGTATCTTTCTATAGGTAAAACTCACCTGTAATATCTCAAAAAAATTAAAGAATTAGTCTAAGTGTGAATAATTTAAAAACACTGTCTTAAAATTGGGTCCTCTTAAAATACTCGGTGTCTAAACCATAAAAAATAGAAACAAGTGAAAAAAATTTTTGCAGCGTAAATTTCAGAAATTAAGATTTTTAAAAAATAATTAATAACAAAAAGAAGCTTCCCATTTTTCCGAAAACACGCTTAATACAACAGATTTGATATTTTCGTCTAATCGCTGCCCCTTCTCGCTACGCAGACACGAAAGCGAGGAAGTCCAAGATTGAATCCTACCTTCGTGATCGATTCTAGGGTTTCCCGAAAAATCAATCTCTCATGCAATCGCTTTGTTAGCTAGGGCTTACGATAGGGATATACAGACGGACACAGATATGTATAGCAACTTCAAAGAGCAAGCAATAGAGTACGTGAAACAAGCTGTGACGGAGGACAATGCTGGGAATTACGCCAAGGCGTTCCCTCTATACATGAACGCGCTCGAGTACTTCAAAACCCACTTGAAGTACGAGAAGAACCCCAAAATCCGAGAGGCAATTACCCAGAAATTCACCGAATACCTCCGCCGCGCCGAGGAGATCAGGGCGGTTCTTGACGAGGGTGGGCCCGGTCCGGGTTCCAACAACGGGGACGCGGCGGTTGCCACGCGACCCAAGACGAAGCCCAAGGATGGGGAGGACGGTGAAGATCCGGAGCAGGCGAAATTGAGATCTGGATTGAATTCTGCGATTATAAGGGAAAAACCTAATGTCAAGTGGAATGATGTTGCCGGTTTGGAAAGCGCTAAACAGGCTCTTCAAGAGGCTGTTATTTTGCCTGTTAAATTCCCCCAGTTTTTTACAGGTGAAGTTTTTTTTTTTTAACGGGTTTTGTTTGTTTTTATTAATAAAGAAGGATTTTGGTGTGTTGTTAGCATTCTTACAAGATAACTACGAGTTTTGAGTGAAAGCATAGAGGTCTATTGCAAATTTTCAACGTCATTCGTGTTCCTCAGCTGTGAAATCTTGATATTTGATCGACTTACTTCCCTTAGGAAAGAGGCGACCGTGGAGGGCTTTTCTCTTATACGGGCCACCTGGAACTGGGAAGTCTTATTTGGCCAAGGCTGTAGCAACTGAAGCAGAATCTACATTTTTCAGGTAACCCTTCTATGTAATAAAGTAAGTCCTTTTATTTGCTCGTTAGCAAATCTAAGTTGTACTGTCTTAGTTCAATAAATCATTGCGAATAAGACAGTTTGTGGTTCTGTTTGCAAAGAAGGAGATCATACCTTGGAGCTATTTATACTGGCATGTTTTTATTGTGTGCCCTTTCACACTTGTAACTCCCTTGCCTTTCCTTTCGCTATAGTGTGTCCTCTTCTGATCTTGTTTCGAAGTGGATGGGTGAGAGTGAGAAATTGGTATCAAACCTTTTCGAAATGGCCCGTGAAAGTGCTCCTTCCATCATTTTCATTGATGAAATAGATTCCTTATGCGGTCAACGTGGAGAAGGCAATGAGAGTGAAGCTTCAAGACGTATCAAGACAGAGCTTCTTGTGCAGATGCAGGTATCTGTGTTCTCTAAATTGGCAGGGGGTGGAGCAGAGTGCCATTGCACATTACTTTTTCTTAAGACAACGTTTTCTGCTTGTTTCTGCTTTCTTGTTATAGTTATGCTATTTATTTCACTTCCTCGTAGGCATGACTTTTTACTGTTTCACACAACATTGTAGCTTGTCAGACTGTAATTGAGTTGCATTGGAGGGGGGCTGAGATTGGACCATATTTTAATGACCTTTCTGACCTTCCCTTGTCTAAAATGAATTGTTTTATTGTTGTTGTGAGACCTTCTCAAATTGGTCGATCCAGTTTGAGGAAAGCTGGGGAACAGTTCATTAAGTTTGAACTTCGTTACACGTTTCAAAGTTTTGTTTTTAAGAATTTTAGTTGATTGTATTTCAGAATAATACCCTGGCTGGCAGGTTTTTAAGAATGCTGCATAGATATTCTTTATTTTTCCTATCACATGCTTATGTTTTGTCCTTACTCTTTCGTTTGTAAATGTAGAATGTAGGCCTTAGTTATGAAAATTGCATAATCAGTCCAAAACATTTTGGTTTTTATTATCAAAACTCTAGTTTCATGTTCAACTAAGTTCAGTTTATCATCTAATTTGTTTTTAAATTCTGAATGGAAGCTATACTTATGAACCTTGCAGAATCGACCCAAATATTATGTGTATAATTATGAAAATGCTACTTTTACTTTTAATTCATATAATGTATGTATTCTTCAGCTGATCTTTCATTAACTTTGTAATGAACTAAGCTTAGTTCCAATACTGGTCAACTTGATTGGAATATTGTGGTTTGATGGCTATGACAATCTTTATAAATGTTGATATAATATCTTTATATGAAAAATATTATCTACCAGAGACCTTGGTTCTACCCCAGTTTAAGCCATAACTCTTCTTTTCTTTTTTCCATGAGCGCCTTGGACTAATTTTGGGATAATAAGGTTGTAGAGCACTCATTCTACAAATTTAGGCTTGACTTGCAAGGATGGGCTAAGAATATATATCTAAGAAGCACGGACACGGCAAAATGGAGCTGTGTCCACGGACACCCACGAAGAGTGCATATATACGCTCCATATTTTTTGAGAGGGGCTTATAAAGTACAAAATATGTATGAACTATCAAGGTATTTGAAGTCTTGAAACACATCAATCAATATATATCATATTATGAATTCTGAATTTTTTTCTTAATTCTAAATTTTATAATATATATATGCCGTGTCCATGTCCACCAAATTTTAGAAGTTGATGTGCCCCCGTGTCCGTGTCCGTGTCCCTGTCGCGTGTCCGTGTTGTGTCGCGTGTCCGTGCTTCTTAGATATATATCCAGTAAAAATGTAATAGTTAGCAAATGATTTCACTTAAGAAGATATTAAAAAACTTAGTGTGCAAAAATGAAAATCTTTATAGAAGACTGATGGTTTTATTTTTCGAATTCTTAGTGGGGTAAATTCCCATACTAATATTAATGCTGATTCTTCCGTGATAACCTTGTTCAACTTTGATGTACTCTGGATAAATGCCTTCTGCATTCTGATCAGGAAAACGCCCTCATCAGAATTAATATGAAATGTTCATCATTCTGTGTTATCTGAAACTAACTCCACCTGTGCAAAATAGTGATATATGTATTTTCAGTCATGGAGCATCAGAATGTAATGTCTAGACTCTAGAAGCCTTTTTCAATCATTATGTGGTTCTCATTGATAAGGGTTTCATGAGTCTTAAGATTTTTATTTGACTATATTAATGCTACCTAATAGGTGGCTTTTTTGTCCCATGCTATGCTCCTGTGGCATGATGCTTTTCTATGCTCTTATTTTAGGAGTATAGCAGTGTATATTTGGTGACAACGGTATCCATGGTTTTATACATGGTCACTTCCACTATCAAATAAAAGGGATCATGGTAAACCAATGTTTAGAACTGCTTCATATCATTTATATCTACGACAGTGAACTTATCGTCAATTCTGCTTCTGAGAAATCTCTTGTAAGCAGTTTATATTTTTGAGATGCCGCTAATGGAAAAAGAGTCCTCATATTTGCTTTCGTTTTTTTGTTCTTGTTTTTCATCATTAATACAGTTCTGGAGTTGAAGTTGCAAATTTTAAATTGAAATGTATTATCTTCTGTTTAGGGTGTAGGGCACAATGACCAGAAAGTTCTTGTTTTGGCGGCAACAAATACACCGTATGCTCTAGACCAGGTGAGGGCATTATGAGGAGATTATTTGTACGATTTAAAATTGAAGCGTTTTGACTATTCCTAATCACTGGAGATTACAGGCCATTCGACGACGTTTTGACAAGCGTATATACATTCCCCTCCCTGACCTGAAGGCTAGGCAACATATGTTCAAAGTATTAGAGCTTTCCTTGAGTTTGTGCAAACATTTTTGAACTATTCATAATCATCATGTGCAGCATGTCTTTCTTTTGTTATCTTGCTGAAGCCTGAAACTCGTGTACAGGTTCATCTAGGAGATACTCCAAACAACTTGACTGAAAATGATTTTGAGAACTTAGCTAGGAAGACCGAGGGATTTTCAGGTTCAGATATTTCAGTTTGTGTAAGCACGACACCTGCTGATACTTGTTATTGCAGTCAGTTTCTTATTTTGTCCCTCTGTATTATAGGAGTATTGACACCATTTTTGCTTGCTGTTCTTGACAGGTCAAGGATGTCCTTTTTGAGCCAATCCGTAAAACTCAGGATGCCATGTTTTTTGTCAAGACATCCAATGGCATGTGGATGCCTTGTGGACCAAAGCAAGCAGGTGCTGTCCAAATAACAATGCAGGACCTTGCAGGGCAGGGACTTGCAGCTCAGGTAATTTTCAATACCACACAAAGAGTTATTGTTTTCTGAAAAAGAATGGGTGTATGCTTCTATATGGTTCTGTTGCTGCAGTCTCTAGAAAAAGTTGTTTCGATTCTGCAGGTCCTTCCACCCCCAATTTCGAAAACTGATTTCGATAAGGTTCTAGCGAGACAGAGGCCAACTGTGAGCAAAGCTGATCTGGAAGTTCATGAAAGATTCACCAAAGAGTTTGGAGAGGAAGGCTAATGGGTAGAATGACCCTCATATTGACCCTCAATTGTGAGTGCAGCCACTATAATTTGTAATTTATTTATTGCTGCTGGATCCAGTGAATTGTTCTTCCGACTATTCTGTCAAATGGGAAACATAGCTTGACTTTCCCTTTGTATTGAGATCATAAAACTCAAGTTGGACACTTTTAAATTGCTTGTTTGAAATTGTGTAAAGAGGAATTCGGAATATATTGGTGCACGATGCCTAAAATTTGCTGCCTGTCCCGATTTTCAACTGATAATATCGTTTTGCAGAGTCTTTTAAGTTTCAGGTCTATCTTGGAGCTAACATAAAGATATCAATTGGGAACGAAGTTTTGTATATAGCAATTGGCCAATGTACCTTTTTCATTAACTCATTTTGATAGCTTTAATGTGTTTCATTGCTTAGAATCAGTTTATTGGACTTTGATTTAGCTCTATGCTTCATTTATTCTTTTTTAATATTTCAATTTGCTGTAACATAAAATGAAAATGATGCCACCATGTAGATTAACCTTGACACACGGCAGAGACATTCTCTTTTGCCCTTTGTATCGGATTTACGCTAAAAGCAGAGACTGGTTTTAGTTTACCTTCTCCTTGATTCTTCACCTGCTCTCTGAGCTCGGATTTTTTTTAAATTAAGTCCCTGAAAACTGTTGATAAATGTTTTTATTAGGTCCAAGTTCCCTGAATAAGTTGGTATTGGGTAGGTTTCTACGTTTTTTCGAACCTAATTTATGAGTATGAAGCATAAGTTGAGATTCCTCATTTTGCAGTGTTGAACTTTGAATCAAGCATGTCCGCTTGGTGGGTTTGGGCTGTCATGGGCAGGTTCCTAAACTCCTATTTTCCAATCTTATGATTCGAAAGAAGGTGGTGGAAATCAACAAAATTATCCACCTACTTCTTTTTACTTAAATATTTTTATTTTTGGTTAATCTTAATTTTATTATTGTTTTTTTTATGTAATCATCAAGGAATAATCGTCTCTCGCAGAATAAAGGAAATTGGATTGGAAAGAACTAACGATGATATGCCATATAAAAGTCAAAGGGTGAATGGTCAGCGACTTAACATCATTTTGTTTTAAATTAAAAGATAAAGTTATTATGAGCAAAGTTAAAAAATATTTATCTTGTAGAGAATTAGAAAGCTAAAATAAATCAATATTTGAATACAAAACTACATATATACTTTCTTGTTCCAATCCTTAAAATAAACTCAACTTATTTTAAAATCAAAATTCTTATAGAAAATACCAGCTCTAAGATAATTTGTCTAATTAATTAATTACAAAATGGCCGCGTGTGTTAAATAAAAAACAAAAAGCTTAAACAAGGAATATTATCAATGATCATGCAAATGGAGCAATATGCCATTACATGAAAATGTTTGTACCAAAAGATAATTCCAATGCCACAATTCCAAAGTCGGCTTCCAAATGAATCTCAGGAAGTACTAACATATTCCACTGTCAGACTACAAAAGGATGTCTTTCCAATTCTGAAAGCACATTCTTAGTTTGCTGTTATTGTCTAGAGCTGAGTTTTCTGTCATTAGTTCAGAAACGATGAAACTTGATATTGTTAGTACTTTTCTTCTATTGCTCATTACACTTGCATTACTACATGCTGCTACTGCCTCCAAAAAGGTAGGAACTTGCTGGTGTCACTAATGGATATTCATTTTTCTAACGTACTAAAACAAGTTTATCAATATAGATGCTTGAGTGATCAACTTTCATTCTTTTTGCCTTGTATGCAGCATTACATAGTTTACATGGGCGAGCACTCGCACCCGAATTCCGATTCTGTGATCAATGCCAACTATGAAATAATTGCTTCTGTCACCCAAAGGCATGCATGCTCTGGTTGATGAATTGACGTGATTTCACTGTGTGTTTATAGATATAGCTTATCTTATATGCTTGTGTATAAACATAGTTCCTTACATGGTTCTACTGAATTTTCAGTTTTGATGAAGCTAAGAATGTGGCTGTTCACCATTACACACGAAGTTTCAGAGGTTTCTCTGCAATGCTCACAGTCACAGAACAGCAAGCGCATCGACTTGCAGGTATCCTGTAAATGGAAGTGAGCTTTCTCGTTAATGCCTAAGAGACAAATCATCCATCTTGGAAATATGCTTGCACTCAATTATTTCATTGTGCTCTTGTTGCAGAAAGGGAATCTGTTGTTTCTGTATTCGAAAGTAGGATGAATAGGCTTCATACTACACATTCATGGGACTTCCTTCGGATAAATTCCGTGGACAATGTTAACCAATTCATTGTCTCCTCATCAGTATCAAACATCATTATTGGTGTTGTCGATTCTGGTAAAGCTGCACTGTCTGATTCTACTTGATTTTTATGTTCCGTAGGAGCCAGTGAACTGTTTAGTGCTTACCTTTGCATTGTCTGTTTTGCAGGAGTTTGGCCGGAGTCAAAGAGCTTCGATGATCATGGGTTAGGCCCTGTGCCTAATAAGTTCTAGGGAGAGTGTGTGACTGGACAAAACTTTACATCAAACAACTGTAACAGGTGATAGCAGTGTATGCATGTATTTTATGTCAATCTTGTGCTTTAAATGCTGGATAGTCATCAGTTCAACAATCTGAATCATTCCAAAAGTCTCAGAAAATTAGTTGGAGCTCGTTTCTATTCCAAAAGCTATGAAATAGAAAATGGACCACTTGAATCTTTTTGAATTCCTTTCTTCCGATCACCTCAGAGACTCCGATGGCCATGGGTCTCACACTGCTTCGACTATAGCTGGAGCTGTGGTCCCTAATGTTAGCTTATTTGGGATGGCCAATGGCACTGCAAGAGGTGGTGCACCAAATGCAAGGCTTGCCATCTACAAGGCTTGTTGGTTTGGTCAGTGTAGTGATGCTGATGTTTTCTCTGCCATGGATGATGCAATTAGTGATGGAGTTGATATTCTCTGTCTTTCTCTTGGGCCTGACCCTCCACAGCCCAGTTATTTTGAGCAAGCAATCGCTGTTGGATCTTTCCATGCGTTCCGGCGAGGTGTTTTTGTTTCCTGTTCTGCAGGAAACTCATTTTTCCCCGGAACTGCAACCAATGTTGCACCTTGGATCACCACTGTTGCTGCTAGTACTGTGGACAGAGAGTTCAGCTTCAGCATATATCTTGGAAATTCACAAGTTCTGAAGGTAAAATATTGATCCTGAAAATGATCTCAGAATTTCCGCTTCTTCTGTTCTGTATCCAAGAAAGTGTTCAATATTAGGGAGGAACATATTTCGAGATTTAAAACTTGGGAAAATGGCATGTTCATGTTTCCAGGGCTTCTCTGTAAACCCCCTGACAATGGAATACTCTTGTAGCAGCAAGTGATGCAGCCGCACCAGGAGTATCAGCACAGAATGCAAGGTATGGTCTAAATGCCTTTTTTTTTTTTGGTAAAATAAATGAGCAAAGCTCACAAAGACTGAAAACTATCTAACATAAGAGACCCCTATTAAATCATGATCAAGCCATCTACTAATACTAGGGGGAACTTGCCCCAAAACATGAACGCTAGGAGAAAAATCAAAAGCAAAGTGAGAAAGGGAGTCAACTGCAAAATTTCCTTCTCTATAAATGTGAGTGAGTTTCACATTATGGAAACGCTGCAAAGTTTCCTTCATTGATGAATCGTGCATTTTCTGGGTGCAGAGGATATGCTATTGGAGTTCTTACGCTGCCAACATCTGCCAAATTCGATCTTCTATACATTGTTCCTAAAGCAGTCGTGCATTGCCTTTGCTTGTCAGCTTTTGCACAAACAATACACTGGATGAGACAAAGATTGAGGGAAAGATAGTTATTTGCGCCATTCAAGCTCCTCTTGCAAACAGACGAGCAAAGGCATTAGTTGTGCAACAAGGAGGTGGCACTGGAATGATACTGGTCGATCCAAATGTTATTGGTGTTGGACCAATGGTGGTTGACAAAATAAATTCCTTAATGTTTTGATAATAATAAAATATATAGATTTGGTAAGAAA
>JAOSBM010000205.1:3278738-3291389 GCA_027568955.1 Erythroxylum tenue
ATCATATTTCATCAAAAAGATTAAAAAAAGATCACTAATTATAATATTCATTCAAGTTGAAATCATCAAAATCAAGAAATTTTAAATAGACCGGCCGGTTCTTTCTTTCACCGGTTCAACGGTTTTTACCGGTCCGACCGCAAAATGAACGGGTCAATCACTCACAAAAAATACGGGCTAAACTGGACCGTTTCATGCTCCGATTCACCGGTTCTCCGATCTGACCGATCGGTTCGGTCTAATTTTTAAAACACTGCTCCCAATGGTTCAGAGAAAAGTAAGACAATGAATGTGAGCAGAAAAGAGTATAGCAGATCTAGACGTGGAAGTGTGGTCCTTACTTATGGATGTGTTGGTAAGCAGTTAATTCACATCGGTTTCTTAATATAGCAGTTAAGCGGCTATATTTTGTTTTACTTAATTAGGAATTTTACTTTTTAAATAAATTATGAATATTGGAAAGCTCTGTGGTATCACTTCTATTTTTGCTTTTGTTTTATTTAAAAAAAATTTAATTACCAACATAGTAAAGTTACATTTTTGTTATTAAAATTAATGAATATATTAATGAATAACTAAAATTAATTAAAGTAGTTATAATGATACATTATTAATTAAGAAAAAAGTTTGGCAGATATTATTTGGTGATTCCATCACTAATATAAATATTAAAAATTATTATTTTTACTAAATAAAAATAACTATCATTAGCAACTATTGGTCACCTAATTAGTTCTAATTAATTAATAATTGAGAGTTGACTTGTGGCCGTTTACTCCATTTGGCATTTTAAAGGCGCACTTCACATATTCCGTGGACATTGCATTAACCAGTTAACAGAAGTCAGGGTCATTACGTGCCAAGAATTGCTAGTTTCGTACGGGAGGAATCGGAAAGTCTATTTTCTTGTTTCAAAGTAAACATATAGAAACTCAAGGCGCGTGTAAATTAGTAAGGGATTTTTTTAATTTGAGTAAGGTTGTGAGTTTAATTTTTTTTTATGTATGTAACTGTTTAAAATTTAGGATTAGAGCTTTGTCTCTCGTAAAAGACCTATCCGACTCAAGCGAGAATTAGTCTAGATGTGGATAACTTAAAGGTCTCTTCCTATAATCAGGACCTGCTAAAACATCTTGTGAAAAAAAAAAAAGAAGAAGTAAAAATATAGGTTTTTCTTTGAGTCACGAGCATCTATACCGTGTTTGCACACGCAGTCTAAATGCAAGTGGTGGGTTGGTCAGACTAGGAGCTGAAGAAAGACCATTACTTGTTTCTATTTCCGTAAGATTGTCGTAAATGTAAGCGACCTGGTCATGGAGTTGTGTTGGTGACACCTCAATCGAAATGGGTTATAATACAGCCAAGAAAAGTGATTGAATGGTTAGTTTCATGAATAATTATAATGGTTTTTTTTATCTGCCTTGGTAGACTGTTGTTAGCAACCTTACCTACACTGTACTACGAAGAATACCACATGTGCCTTGCGTGTACTCCACCTCTTATAAAGGCTACACCCCTCAACTTCTATATATGTAATGCTAGTACGTGACCATATTGTAGCATTAACAATTTTGAAGCTCTTTTTCTGTCGCTTCATCTCTTCTGAAGACAGGTTCTCAGAGTGTAGTGTTACTGCCATTGTCCTCTCTCTCTGTCGTTGGCTCTTGCAATGGATATTGGGAGTGTTCTTCAGTTTCTTGAGAACAAGACCATTTTGGTCACTGGTGCAACTGGGTTTCTAGCGAAGAGTACGCTCGCTTTTTAATTATTTGCTCTTGTAATAGTAAGTTTCTAGTGATTGCACACTCACTCCTCCTTTTCGCAATGCAGTTTTCCTGGAGAAGATATTGAGAATGCAGCCAAAAGTGAAGAAGATATATCTTCTTTTAAGAGCTGCTGATGCTAAATCTGCCTCCCAACGCTTTCAGAATGAGGTATATATCTATGTTATAGAGTGAAACGAACTTTTTACAAAAGGGTAGAGAAGAAAACAAAAGCTCAATGAAGGGACACTTCATCTCCAAAATTGTTATCATCTTTATTTTCCTTCCTTTCTCCTTTCATCCATCATTTTACGCCTGAAAAATATTGGAATTCCTCAAGTTAAGAACTTATATCATATGTTCCTTGTTCAAGCAACTGTCTTGCTCTGAACGGTAAATGTGGTTTTACACCACTGGAAAAACATATTGAAATAGGAAAAGGTAAATTAGGGACATAGTAAAACGCAGATTAATTTTGACCAAATTATCTATTTGGTGATTAACCCGTGATCGTAGGTTATCGGGAAGGACTTATTTAGACTTCTGAAAGAGAAATTAGGTGCAAATCTGAATTCATTCATGTCTGAGAAGACAGTTCTTGTACCTGGAGACATCTCTCGCGATGATGATTTGGGAGTGGAGGATTCAAACCTAAGGGAGGTGATGTGGAATGAATTAGATGTCGTTGTAAATTTAGCTGCCACTACCAACTTTGACGAAAGGTAGGTTTTCGACAAGGGACAACAACCCATTTGTTTATTTTCTTGGGATCTTCACTTTACAGGAAAATATTAAACTTGCAGATACGATGTTGCACTTGGAATTAACACACTGGGAGCTAAGCATGTCTTGAGCTTTGCCAAGAAGTGTGTGAAACTAAAGAGTTTCGTTCACGTGTCCACTGGTATATATGCCCACCTGTTTACATTCTAGATTCGTCTCCAAATTTGGATTTTTGTAACAAAATATTTGTAATCAAGAGCTAGATCTGTGGTTTAATTTTCAGCCTATGTTGCTGGAGAGAAGGCAGGGTTGATACTAGAGTCTCCATATCAAATGGGGGAGACACTTAACGGAGTCACTGGACTAGACATCGAGGAAGAGAAGAGGCTGATTGAGGCAAAATTGGATCAAATCCAAGCAACAGGAGCCAAGGGTGAAGAGATCAAAGAGATCATGAGAGACATGGGCATTGCCAGGTAAGTTCTTGATCAGTGTAAAAACAACACTCAGATAGAAATTTTCTTAATATCCGAGATCTAAAGGGTTCTAACACGTAACCTTATCTTATCTTTAATTAAGAAAGCGGCTGTTTCTAAAGTACAAGAAAATTATTATATAATAAATAACCGTTAATACTTTAATCCCACTTTTGGCTACTGGAAGAGTAAATATTTTTAGTTTTTAAAAGCTGAGACGTGACAGAGTAGGCTGTGTTCTATAGGTTGAAAATTTCGAGTTTAGATACCTGTCTAATATTATAGTATTTTATTATGTCCAATAAATCTCAGTTATTTATTTATATAGATCTTGCATGAATTTTGTGTAGATCCCACAAAATATATGATTAAAATTTTATGAAACAGAATAAGATAAGATAATATTAGACAAAAAATCTTGTCTCGAAAATTTCCTCTCGCCAAAAACACAAGTCTTTTGGGATTTCACACGTTTCTCGAGTTATAGACAAGGGCAAGACATTTCTCATGTGCCATTTCGATGGTGACCCCAGCCTCTCTAGCTAGTCGCCAGACATTTATTGTTCTTATTAATGCCGAGGTATTCGATCAGTGACAAAAGTGGGAAGACTAATTACATAATAATTAGGTTGTTTATTATTAAAATTTTAATAAAAAGTCCATATTTTTTATAATTCCTTTTAATTAGTTATTGAAGGCAGGTGCACTAGGGAATAGTCAGTCAATCTCAACGTCTGGCCCTGGAAAAGTATGAACTTCACGACGTTGAAAAACGAGAAATATTTATTTCCACTAGGAAGGTACTTGTTAGGTTAGCGAATATAAAAGATTTGACAGGGACATTCAACTGTACGACACGGTCCAAAATATTTTAAGGAACTCTGACCAAAGTATGATATTTATAAAAATCACAAGTGTCTAGTCTAGTTGTCAGCATTTTGTAATAAAAAGATATAACCATCTATATTATTGAATCAGTGAATTGTATGTATTTAACTCGAAATGGTCTTGATATTACAATCAATATGTGTTAGTCTTTTGAGAAATTAAGAAAAAGACAACACAAGAACTTCAGGTCACATTCCTGGGTGGTCCCCGATACTATGGGAAAGTGACGAGGCCAAGTGTTCTTGTGGTCTAATCTCATTTTCTATTGTCAGTAGTCTTTAAATGCGTTTTTGTACTTTGCATTTAGTAAGAATTTAGATTCTCTGTCTAATTTTTATGGTGTTTTATTGTGTTTAGTAAATTTTAGCAATTTATTTATGCAGGCTTTACGTTTATTTATGTGGAGCCCATGTGAAACCTGCATAAATAAATGATTGAGATTCACTGAACATAATAAAATACCATAAATTTGAACAGAGGATCTTGTTTCTTTTGCAAGAGCATGACTTCCCATCCCAGCACAAGGGGAGAGATCACTTTTTCATTATTATCTACTTACTGATAAACACATTAATACGTTAGTATGAATCACTCTAAAATTAAGTAAAACAGTTATCTACAGTTATTAATAAAAGAAATATATTAGAATATTATCATATGTGAAGAATTTGATTTTATTGGATATGTTATGTTCTTATTTTATTTTATAACAAAACTCTGCAACTTGTTTCTCCAAATTTATGAGAAAAATGTTATATAATTTTGGACAGGCGCTGGCATAAAATTGAAATCAACAACAATTACTTATGCTGGTACATGTCCAAATTTATCTCTACAAGGGCCGACATATAGTTCATGTTGAAGTTGGCCTTTTTCTTAAATATTACATGGCTTTTGTATTGCGAAGAAGGACCAGAGACAGAGTCATAAGAGGCAGAATCTAATCGAATGACAAGAAAGAAAAAGAGAAAGATGAACAAAACAAAAAAAAACAAATTGTTTAATGATTGAATTTATAGTATGGCATACTTCTAATATATTAATGTCCATGAATGACGATAATGGCAGAGCGAAGTTTTATGGATGGCCAAATACATATGTATTTACAAAAGCAATGGGAGAGATGCTTGTGGGACGATTGAAGGAAGAAATGCCGGTGGTCATAATTCGACCCACCATTGTCACTAGTACCTACAAAGAACCATTTCCTGGTTGGGCTGAAGGTGCAAGGTACGATATGTAAAAATTTGTTATTGCTTGTGGCTTATCAGCAAAGAAACCATTTAAAATTGTTCTTGGTTCGGTTTCAGGACAATAGATGCCATAGCTGTGGGATATGGAAAAGGCAGACTGACATGCCTTCTTGGTGACCTTAATACGATTATAGATGCAGTAAGATAAACAGAATTCTTCGTGTTATTTATTGCCTAAGATTTATAAATATAAAACAGCTTTCTAATGCTTTTGTAAGAGCAGATCCTTAAGAAATTGGAAATGAGGTGTGTGTTTGTCCTGAACGTACAGATACCAGCTGACATGGTGGTGAATTCAATTATTGTGGCCATGACTGCTCATGCTAATCAACCATCTTATGAAATTTACCAAGTGGGATCTTCAGTAAGAAATCCTCTCACGTACTCTAGTCTTCACGATTTCGGGTTCCGTTACTTCAGCAAGAAGCCATGGATTGGCAAGGATGGGAAGCCAGTGAAGGTCCGCAAGATTAGAGTGTTGAGCAGCATGGATAGTTTTCGGAGATACATGGCAGTTCGCTACTTGTTTTTTCTAAAGGTTTCATATTTATTTATCAATATATACGAAGTTTTCCATATTAATTGTTTCTCATTCTTCCAATTAACACGTAATTCTCAATACAGGGACTAGAATTGGCAAACACAACATTTTGCCATTATTTTGAAGGGGTGTATAGTGATCTCAATCGAAAGATCAAGTACGTGATGCGCTTGGTGGAACTTTATAGGCCATACTTGTTCTTCCAGGGAGTGTACGTATGTTCTACTTAAGAGTCACGCTTTTATAGTTAAATCTTGTGTTTTTTGTTTTCATGCCCATAAGGGTCTCCTTTGCAACGCAGTTTTGATGACATGAACACGGAGAAGTTGCGGATTGCTGCAAGAGACAATGGAGTAGAGACTGATGTGTTCTACTTCGATCCAAAGTGCATTGATTGGGAAGATTACTTCGTGAACGTCCACATTCCTGGTGTAGTTAAATACGTTTTCAAGTGACGGAATTTATGAATAACTAAGTGGACAAGTGATTTATTTCTTAGAGCTATTGAATTGGTGTCATTTATTCATATATGTAAGAGTGATTATATTTGCTTTCACATGTTTAAGGACTATATCCATGCAATTGTATAAATAGTTCGTCTAAATTTGTTTGCCCTTACAAAAGGAAGCCAACGTCTAGAGTTGAAAGGAGAAAGCAACGCTTTGTGATTGATTGCTTGATGACGAATTATACATATGGAAAGTATTTGTATTGCTCTTGCACTATATGTCTGTTTTGTATTCGTTAATTTTGTTGATATGGCATATTGCATATTTTAAATTTTTAGCAAAACTCTAATTCTCTTAAAAGTTGATCAGAATTAGTCTTTATGCCAAATTTCGGCACAAAGAGTAATATTAATTCATAAAAATATTAATATTTTTAGCTTTATTTTGTGATAGATCATTAGATTGTTATGCATATATAGTATTTCTAGAATTCTAGCCAATGTAATTAACGAAAAATTCTGATTGTTTGTTACATTTAAAACAATCAAAAGTTCACGATTCGATCATCACAAAACAAAGTAATGATTCAAGTTGTCATTCTTTTAGGAACCAACTATGAACCTGTTCTTTCAATATTCTGTTCAAGGCCTTCATTTAAACCAATCGGACCAATAAGATTTGTAAATCAAATTCACCTATTTAGCACTGTATCTACGTGAAGTCCTTTATCCATTGATAATAACAATGTTTTAAAAATAGGACCAGAAGTTAAATTGATAAGATAACAATTTTTAAGGTTTAAAAAATTCAATCGGTATTAGACTATTATAAAGATTGTGAAGACTTTTCGTGACGTTTAAAAAACGTCACAAAAAGTTCAAATTTTTCGTGACATTTTATGAAAACATTGTGGATTTGTAACACCTTTTGCGACGTTTTATCAATAAAACGTCACAAAATAAAAACTGCGACGTTTTGTTGAATAAAATGTCGCTGTTGGCGTACTTAAAAATGTTCAGCCTTCAGGAGCAAAACGACGTCGTTTGGGAGGGGGTTGGGGAGGAAGGGGACTCGGGTAGGGGTTTTAAGAAAACCAAAACGACGTCGTTTGGTTCTCTCCACCACCCCTCCTGCTCGTTGTTTCCTTCGTTCTTCCTCCTCTAGATCTGCTCCGTCGTCCGTCGTCTATGTGTTCTCCGTCGAGCTGCTGCGTCTTCGGCCCTTGTCGTCGTCTTCCCCTGTGTATTTCATCTAGGTATTTTCGTCTTCTCTCTATCGTTGGTTGGGGAATTATTTTGATTTCTTCTTCTTGTCGTACGTGTGGTGGCGTGCTAGTTCAGCTTCATCCACATCCTTGCTTGATAGGTTTAGGGCTTTAGACTCTTATCTTTGTTAGTTCAAAAATAGGTTTACTCACTTTTAGATAAAGGGGAGATAATATTTATTTTGTTAGGTGGGCGCCATCTCCATTTTTTTGATTTTGCCTTCCTTTAGATTAATGTAGTTAAGCAAAACAACCCTTTGTTTTGAGGCTTCTATGGATGTCAGCATTAGATCTATGATGATTGTCTTACTGTAATTGTGTAATATATTATCTTTTTCTTCACTTGTTTAGTTTCTCTAATGTAGTAAAAAGATTGAGTAGTTTTATAGTTTGTATTAGGCTACATAATGTTCTTCTAATATACAAAATTATATAGTAAATTTCACAAATTATATAATCTGATATATATTAAACTTGGCTACTATTATTTGCTAGAAGCTCGTGGAACTCTTTCAAAAGCTTAAATATTAAGGCTTTGAATAGTTAAAGATTATTAGGTATTTCGGCTGTTTGTTTACATTTTTTAAGAGTTCATTATGTCAAGTTATTATCTGTCAAACAACTGAGTTTATTTGCTTTCAATAGTAAAAGTTTATGAACTGTTTAAAAGCTATCTTATGTCGGTTTTAGAGGTAAAAAAAAATTGACTTGCAATATATATAGGAAACTTGTATCTGTTGTATTATTAGTGTGTGTGTATAAGAATTGAGAGATATACAAGGAAAACTCCATCGAGTTCCTTGTTGAGAATTGTTTATTGGCTATTAACTAAAGTCAAGTTTTGAGTGTAATGTTCCTTAAATAAAAATATTTGTGTGCCTAAAATTTTGTTTCTTGAGTGTTCATATTCTTCTTAGCATCTATATTTCAGCAAGGCAATTTATTTTAATTGCCAACACAATCTTATAGAGCATCTCATTTATGCTTTTCTTGTTCAGTTTCAATAGTGCTCTCATTTATCTCATTCGAAGGGAAAAGAGTGACCTTATCAATTAAATCTATCATGTTCTTTCCTAAGAGACTCTTTATTGTAAACCTAACCTAATCTACTCAGAGTTGTATTGTAGATAAGAACACATATATAGATTCTTTTCTTCATTCTTCATTTCATTTATCTTTAATATCATATTTGAAAATAGTGTAGTTTTTGTGACACCTATTGATATGTAGCTTTTCATTTTCAGAATTAAATATAATGAACAATTTCAATGAGGTTGTTCAATTATTAAGTGCTAATATTTCAAAATTTTATTTTCAAATAATTACACCATGTACGGTAAGTATTCATATCAAATTACTTAGGCCATCTATTAGTGTATAGATGTGAGACAACTTATTAAGTAGGGTAGAAATAATGGTTCTTAGCAAAATCCTTTTTAAAAAGATTCCTATAATTGACATGTAGAGAAAGAAGTTTAAATGTAGACTTGTGCATGTTCAGTAACAATTTGATATGTTGAGAAACAAGGTTGAGGAAACACTCCATGCATGTTCCCATGTTAAATAAAATGATAACGTTTTGTGCGTGTTCTTAAAAAGGTCAATTTTTGTTATGTTTGAAATAATTATGTTGTTGATTGAACATAATGATATGGAACTCTTGAAATAATTTCACAATGGAATTATAAACATCTAAAAACTTTATCATAATAATGTTAATAAAGTGGTTTACTTTTGTCGGTTAAGTGCTTCATTAAGAACATTAAAGAGAGATAGTAATATGTTTTGCTACTTTTTACTTTTTATTATTGAATGGAGATATAAAAATTTGTGCTAAATTTTATTTAACATTGTTTTGCTACTAAAAGACAAGTATAGTCAAATGTAATATGTTAAAAACTCATAATTTGGTAAACACATACATTAGTTAGATAGCCAATACACCACTAGATCCAGAAACATCATTTATCCTTGCATATATGATCTATCATACATAGATACTTCTCGTGAATTTATCATATATATACAACCTCTAAGCAAAGTAAAAATGCTCATTTAGTTTAAGTAGCAACTATATGATTTGGTTACAAAATACACCAAATCATTTGTCACAGGTTGAAATACAATGATACACCATATCAATTGTTTAGTTTGTGAACTTGGTGGTTACTAGTCCTAATTGTCGCTCTTCTTCACTTACAGTAGCTTATAATTGTCTTGAAGTGATTTTAGACTTATCCTTAAACCTAAGATCTCTTCGTTCAAATGAAAACTTGAATGACATTTGTATCAGTTTCCAAGTGTAAGGAGGAGATTGTTGGAGGAGTCATTGGAAAACAAGAGGCAGGTATGCTAACTTATAAGTATCATGTTGCTGGATTGTTAATTAGTTTGTTTGCATTCATACTATAGCTATTGAATTTGCTCTATGAAATGTCATATTTTGCTCTATGCAATTCCACTAAAGTATTAGATAAATAATACAGTAAATAAATTGCCAAGAGTTGATGTGTGAATTACAGTGCTATTGTGTATTAGGTGATTGTATGTTTCTATTTATTGAGACCTTTGATGAAAAGTGTCAAACTACCTCATTAAGCATACGAGTAAGAGTCTTTGTTGATTTTACACTAACATAACATAATGTTCTCATTCTTAAATTTAATTAATAGGTATATTTTGCTCCATGGATAAGCGTTGGATGAACAGTGTTAAGGTTTCCCGTGAAAACATTAATGGAGTGAGAATGTTTATGAATTTTGTGGCCGTAAAAAAAAGGCAAAGATTGTGAAATTTTATGCCCTTATGCACGTTGCATGAATTGTTATATGAGGTCTCAGATGTTTTTGACAATTTAATGCAAATCGGCATGGACTAATTATACACCCGTTGGGTTTTACATGATGAACTGCCAGAATATATATTTATCTCTAGGGAAGAAAGGCTTGACGCTGCAAATGTAGACATTGATGGGACGAGCAATGATATTAATAAAGGTGATGGTGATGAGGAGGATGATGGCATGCAAGATTTGCTTCATGATGTGGGTACTTTCTTAAATGATTGTCCAATTAATCAGGATCGAAGGAGTACTCCTACAGGCATCGGAGATTCTATTATAGGTGTCTTTCATGAATTGTTGAGTAAAGCAACTGAAGAGTTGTACCCCAGATGTACAAACTTTTCAAAGTTGTCGTTTTTAATAAAGTTGCTGCACTTGAATACATACAACAAGTGGAGCAATAAGTCATTTGACAGGTAACTTGCTCTACTGAGGGATGTATTACCTAATTGTAAATATTTGCCGAAGTCCTATTATGAAGCAAATCAATTTCTACGAAGCCTAGGTTTGGGTTATGTGTCGATACATGCATGTAAATATGATTGTTACCTATTTTGGAAAGAGTATGGGGACTTGGAAAGTTGTCCCTAGTGTGGAACATCAAGATGGAGAATTAATGATGGCAGGGGTAAGAAGATACCACATAAAGTATTGCGGTACTTTCCATTAACGTCCAGATTACAACGATTATTCATGTCAAGTAAGACCGCTAAACAAATGACGTGGCATAATGATAGGCCTAAAGGTGACAGTAATACCATGGTTCATCCTTCTGATGGAGAAGCTTGGAAGAGCTTTGATGAGCTATGTCTTGAGTTTGCCAGAGAACCACGTAATGCTAGACTTTAGCAACAGATGGATTCAATCAACACGACAAATTGTCACTTTCATATAGCGTGTGGCCTGTTGTTCTCTTAGCATACAATTTACCCCCTTAGATGTGTATGGATGAGTCATGTTTTATACTATCGCTGGTTATTCCAGGTCCGAAAGCGGTGGATAGAGACATTGACGTCTATATGAGACCACTAGTAGATAAGTTAAATAAGTTATGGGAAGACCATCGACGTTTTCTTCCTTACGATCATCCATGGAGAAAAAGCAAGAAATTTGATGACAAGAGTGATCATTGGCCTATACCTAACTTACCTGACGGAGATGATGTGGTAGAACAATTATATCATGCGCAAAATATATGTTATGGAAAGCACCCCAGCAATAAGAGGAGAATGAGATTGGAAGGAGAGTTGAATTGGAATGAAAAAAGCATTCTTTTTGATCTACCATATTGGCATAAGTTAAGATTGAGGCATAACCTTAATGTCATGCATATAGAAAAGAATATTGGTGACAATATCCTTTGTACTTTGATGAATGTTGAAGGTAAAACCAAAGATACAATCAAGGCTCGGCTTGATTTGGAAGATATGAACATTCGAAAAGAATTACACTTGATAAGAGCAGCTGATGGAACTATTGTTGGAAAACCTCCAGCATGCTATACAATGACTACCGATGAGAAGAAGAAGTTTTGTGAGTTTGTAAAGCAGGTGAAGTTTCCAGATGGTTACGCATCTAATATATCTAGATGTGTTAATGTTGATGAAAGGAAGATTACTGGACTTAAGTCTCATGATTGTCATATACTGTTACAAAGCATTCTTCCATTAGGGACGCGTGCCATCTTGAATAAAGATGTGATAGGTGTCTTAATAGAATTGGGGGACTTCTTTCGTCGAATTTGTAAACGAAGTTTGAATAAGGATGACGTACAGAAGATATGTGATGAGATAACTTTAATCTTATGCAAACTTGAAATGATATACCCACCTACATTCTTTGATGTCATGGTACATTTGGCTATTCATTTGCCAAAGGAAGCCTTACTTGGTGGACCAGTTGCGTATAGATGGATGTATCCAATTGAGAGGTATTATTTAAATTTATTCTATCACTCTTAAAAGTTAACTAAATAGTACAATGTCCTATCTAATTATGGTTAATCATTTGTTAAGATTTCTAGGTACACTAAAGAGATTTGTTAGAAATAAAGCACGTCCGTATGTTGTTAAAGAGTGCATGACATTCTGTTCAATGTATCTAAATGGAATTGAAACCAAGTTCAACGTGCCAGAGCGAATCAATGATATGGTTGATGGTAGTGACATATCAGTGTTCTTCCAACGTTGTAAGCCGATTGGTGTTGGCAAAACAATGCTCATCCTACAGAAGAGCTAGAGAATGAGGACAGACAACGAAGTACATGCTGCTATCAATAAATTTCTTTCTTTAAGGTCTAAAGATCAAAGATTTCATTTAAAAAAGCATTCTACTAAGCACGAAAAGGATGTTAAGCCAGAATATGTGACAGAGGCGGAGTGGATGGATTTATGCGAATATTGGGAGCAATCAGCTACAAAGGTTACTTAATTTGATCACAAAACTTAATTTC
>JAOSBM010000205.1:3291489-3304153 GCA_027568955.1 Erythroxylum tenue
GAAATTCTTGTGATACATGAATAATTATTAAAATTAATGATATACTAAAAAATTGAAGAATTATTAAATAAATAAAAGTCTTAAGTAATATTGAATATTTATTAAACAAATAAGATTTAAAAAAATTGTATTTTAAAAAATAATTATTAAAATTAAAAAATTATTAAATTAAAATAATTTTCAAAAAATGAAAAATAATAATTCAAAAATAATACTATCTGCAACGTTTTGTATAAACGTCACAGAAAGCAACATTCCGCGACGTCTTAAAAATGTCGCAGAATGTGAAATTTTGCGAAGTTTAAAAAAACGTCGTGGAATGTGACTTTATGCGATGTTTCCAAAAACGTCGCGAAATGTGATTTCCGGGACGTTTCCAAAAATCGTCGCGGAATGTTACTTTCTGTGACGTTTCCAGAAAACGTCCAGAAAATACCAATCTTTCAGCGACGTTTTTTAAAACGTCACGAAATGTCTGTGTTTTCCGTGATGTTTTATGGAAAACGTCACAGAAACTTTTTGCCTACATCACATTTGGCGACGTTATTTGTGACGTTTTTTAAATCGTGGCAAATTGTATTCTGTGACGTTTTTTAAACAGCGTAAAATGTATTGTTTTTCTTGTAGTGAAAACTAACTAAAGATTAAATAAAAGTAAAGAATTTGAAATATAATTAAAAGAGATTATTTTTATCTGTCGAAGAATTTGAAGTTAATTAAAAAAGAGATTATTAAATAAAAATTAATCAATTTATTTTAATTTATAATAATTTATTAATTTACAAAAATTGATCGATTAATTAATACATTGATTGGTTTTTAACAACAGGAGTTATTAAGATAAATCAAACCGAAAACTTGAAAACCGACTCAAAAAATTGAACGATTCAAGATTTTTATGGTTGAACCGACCAAACCGATTGAGTTTTTAATTATTGGATAATAGAACTCTTAAAATCAAATGTAAAGAATTTTTTAATGCATAACTGAAACGTTATTTTAAATGGAAGGGTGAGATTGAAAAAAAATTAAAGAAGGATATCTTGAAGTTTCAAACAAAATGAAATTACGGCTAAATGCCCAAATTTGGGACAAACTTTTTTGGATTTGATCAATTTAGGGCTAAACATTTTAACCTGCTCAATTAAGGTCTAAAGGTTATCGAGTCTGCTTAATATTAGGCTATTTTTGATAAAAATCTTATAGCGTCAAACAAGCGTCGTTAAGACGATTTGGAGAAGCTAGACAGATTTTAAATGTCATGTAAAAAATGCACGTGGATTTTTATGAAAGAAAAAATTATTTTATATTTTTTTTCAGAATCCTAAATCCCCAAATATTCATCCTCTTTCTCTCATAAACTTAGTAATTTAATGAATTTAATTGACCAATTGAATTATATATAATAAATAAAAAAATTAAATATAAAATAGATAAAATGATACAATATTATATAAATCCTTTAAGTTTAATTTTAAAATTTATATAATATTTTTCTAGTAGTAAAAAAAGATAAAAATAACTTTTTAAAAAGTAGAGACTACTCAAAATCTCTTTAGAAAATTTACTATTCCTCATGCAACTTGTGGCAACATGCCTAGATTCTTTGGATTAAGTATGAGATAATAGATATAGAAGAATTTTTACAAGTGATTAATTTCTAATTGTGGTTTTATATTTACTCTTTTGTTATTTTTACAAGTCATCAAGATGAGTTTTCTCTCATTTATAAAGCAAATACATAGACTTCCTAACTACAACTAAAGAAAATTATTGGGAATGAAGACGAGCTCATCATCCTTGAGAGAAATATGAAAACTGCTTACTACATCAACTCAAAAGAAAATGACACATAACCAAACTAAAATTCCAGGTACCGAGTTATTAGGAGTGAGCAATCATAAAGGCTTTACAGGGATGTTGTTGGCTAAAAGAAGTTGGGGAGTGAAAGGCTTAAATGGGAAAGGAGAAGAGAGTTGGGAGGATTGGGGTTGATGGGCAAAAGAGAAAAAGAAGACATACTAGAAGGGGATCAAATACGAGACGATGATTTGTGGATGAGAAGCCGAAGCCAGTTGGTGGACGGTGGGGGAACAGTTGACAGAAGATGGTGGGGGGGTTGAAATCAAATTGTTCCTTATTCCAGGAAGCATTAATTTGCATTTATTGATGTTTTAAGATGTGGATAGAGCTTCTTCAAGCTACTTTATAAAAATATTTAAATATATTTACACCTTTACACTTTAACTATGAAGTCATTAATCATTTGATTTTAAAATGTGATGTGATAAATGAAGGTATTAAAATTAAACTGTAGACTTTTTTTAATCATAAGAATAAAGTTGTATTTATAATCCTAATTATTGTGAATTAACATGTTCTAAAAAATTTCATTATAGAAATTTATTTTTATTTATTTAATATTTTATTTAAAATTGCAACTTTCATTTTGTTATAGTTGTTCACTTTTTTTTTCCTTTTGAAAACGAAACTTTGGATTGACGTAATAACCTGAAAATCACGCCAACCGGTTATTCCGTACTAAGCAAGTCCTGTACGATATGCTCGAATGAGAGAGTGTAGATAAGGTGATTCGAACACAGAACCTTTTGGCCCTATACTCCACTAGTCCACCAACTCGACCACCCTCTTAGGGGCCACCTTTTCTTTATAGTGTGTATATTTTTCTTTTGTAAAAGTATGATGTATATTAAAGAAATTAATATCACATATTTTGTTTGCTTGAAGTTTTTCCTTTGGTCTCTTTTTATTTTTTATTAGTACTTTTTAATAAGTTAACTTGCTATAATAACTATATAACAATATAATAAATTTTTTTGATAGAACTATAATTTTAATCATGAACACTAAAAAGCAATAAAAATAAACAGAATTCTGAATTTAAGTTTTTAGGGACCCCAATTGCATATCTCACTATTATTCTTAATTCTAACCTAACTATTAGCTGATTATCAGTGGGGTACTTTTTCTTTATATTCCAAAGTTGAGGACTTTATTTTCCTCTTCGACTAATGCAAATCCTTTAATTATTTGCCTTTCAAGATCATAAATTTTATGGAAAACCACAACTATTGATAAATATGGAGCAATCGCAATTATCGAATGCGAATTTACTAGTGCAGTAAGAATAAGAAAAATTAAGAAATAAATTTAATACTAATAGGAAACTAAAGAAATAATTGTGAGGAAAATTTCGTTAACCTAAATTGTGACTTATTAGCTTATGATTAGTGTACTTATTTACGTAATCATAATGAATATATTTTTTCCTCCATATTTAGAGTTTTTGTTCTACCCTAAAAAGGAATACTTTCGTTTATTAAAAAAAAAAGAATTGTCTGACCCCCAAAAAAGAATATTCTCAAGTGAGTTAATAAATAATTTCTCTGTTAATTAGGGATAAGATTGTGTATTGCTATATCTATTTAAACTTTATTCTTCAGTGAAAATTTTACTAATTTGTTATGGTTGTTATATATCATTTTTATTTAATTATTTTCTTTTCTTCCTTAAGATTCAGGAGTTAAGTTCCATTTGTTTTTATTAATTTCTTAAATTTTGTATCTAATATAAAAGAGCTTCAATTTAAGCTTAATAATTAGCCTTAAAAATGAAGAACAATATGAATTATTTGAATGTTGATTAATCGAAGACTCAGGTGTTAATATGACATGTAGAAACATAAATATTTTAAGAATAGGCAATAATTTTGTTATTGTAATTAAAAACAATGCAGGTGCCGTCGAATTTGCTCTCTCAGGTACGTTTTCTGGTGTGTTTGAACCTAAGACAACTGAAGCCCTCGCCTGTCGATCTCTGCTAGCTTGGCTTGACCTGCATCTGTTGGACAATGTTCTGTTGCTGTGGATGCTCAGGACGTTTATACCGCTCTTCAATCATCTCGGGAAGACCCATCTGACTTTGGTAAAATCATTGATGATTGTTTAGATATTCTTAGGCGAAATACTGTTATTTCTGTAAGCTGGCTTCGCCGACACTGTAATGTCAAAGCTCATGAGTTAGCCCGATATTCTCATTTGTATGCCCCTTTTATGGTTTAGGATCACTACCCTACCTTTAATTAATACTAAGTCTCGTTTTACCAAAAAAAAAAAACAAAGTAATTCTAAAGATATACTATTATAATTATTTATTATTTGTTTATAAAGCAAAATATGAGCGGGTAAAATTCCGAGTAGTTGGAGCGCCGTTCCTGTCTTAAAAATTGTTTGAAAATATAATAAAAAAGCAGTAGAACTCAAAACATTCATAATATATAATTTTACCTAATTAAAAGAAAGTAATTTAGCACAAAATATATTGGGTCCGATCTTACTTATGTAAGGTTATGCTTATTTGAGAATTTATTAATGAAATATAATGAAATATAATATTATTTGATCGTTTAAGAGGAAAATTTATAATAGAATGAAATGGAATAGATTGAAATGAAAGAGGAAGATTTCATATTACATCTCATTCTATCTTAAACAGTAAAAATAAAAAACCTCCAATTTTAGGGGTTTAAAATGGAATGTAAAATAATAAACAACTTTACACTATATTACATTATAAACCCTTCATCCAAACAATATTTCACTATATTATATTATAAATTATTCCATTCTTTTTAAATAATAATTTTTTAATATTACATTTATTTATATTCTATTTTATTATAAATCATTCTATCAGATTTGATATGGTTAAAGACTTTAATCCCATTTAACATGTGCGAAAAGCCAAAGTACTAGGAGGAGACAAAAAAATGACTTGTCCGCGTCGAAGTCCTTCACCTCACCCAACGTGATGTGACATTTATTGTTGGCACACATTACTTAGAATTAGCTGCCGTGTACTATAAAATCTGTGGTTTGTTTCATTTGAAAACACACACTTGAATCAATATTGCAATGGAGATTGGGAGTGTCCTTCAGTTTCTCGAGAACAAGACCATTTTAGTCACTGGTGCAACTGGGTTCCTAGCAAAGAGTATGAAACTTGCTTGTTCTTTTATTTCTATTCTATCTGTCTCTGTAATGTTTCTAGCTACTATAAGCCTGCTAGTGCTACAAGTGTGGTTCACATCACCAACTTTTACTCCTTTGGCTGCAGTTTTTATAGAAAAAATATTGAGAATTCAGCCCAAAGTGAAGAAAATGTATCTACTTTTAAGAGCTTCTGATGCTAAATCTGCTTCCTTTCGCTTTCGTACTGAGGTACATACACTGTCATACCTTAAAATAATCTCAAGTCTATATTCTATATTCTAAAACAATCTTATTACGTTTGATTAAATAACATATATAGATTAATGTGGTATGGTGGAATTCTTATCTTATATCATTGATGATGTAACATGTATAAGTATTTATCATAATGAATCCAATTAGTATGCGAGTTTTAAACATATCATGTGTGCCCTAGACTTTGTATTCATCCTAATTAACAATATATATATTTATTTTTTGTAACATCTATTAATGAAAGAAAACGAAAAATCAAACACAAAAGCTAAGAGATTAGATACAAGGGAAGCATTACAACATAGTTAATTCTATTAGACCAATATGCCTAAGTAATATAAAATAACTTTAGTAATTAAAATTGTCACGAATAAACAAAGATAATTAAACTTTTGTTAAGTGCATGGGATTTCGGCCCGATAGTGTAAGCTATACAAAAACGAATCAAGTCATTATAATGCCTGCATAAATTACCATCAATTGTGATATAAGTCTGACAGAATAACTTACAAATGATAAGCAATCTTCAAAGGAGTCCTTAAAAATATATTCACGTGAAAAATCAGGAAAATGAAAGTGAAAAATTAAGAAAAAAAAGAATAAGATTACAAGAAAGTAAGCATAAAGATATATTGATGGGGTCGGCTTTAAATTCTTGTAAATCTCTAACACAATTATACTCTTATATTCTTGTTTAAGTTTGGGGAAATAATTAACTTGTCTTGCGTATACTAATTAGGTTATGGCAAAGGACTTATTCAGACCATTAAAAGAAAGACTGGGAGCAAGTATGAATTCATTTATATCTGAAAAGACTGTAATGGTACCTGGAGACATCTCTACTGGTGATGACTTGGGAATTGGAGACTCCAATTTGAAACAGGAGATGTGGAATGAATTGGATGTCGTTGTAAATTTAGCTGCAACAACCAGCTTCGATGAAAGGTACGTTAAAAACACAAGGGACCATTTCCGTCTTCTTTAATTGAACTGACACTTGCTCTTTCTTTTCATTTTCAAGTTTTACGAGAACCTTTTGTTTTTCTGCTTCTGGGGTCTCGAATTTATGAAGAGATTAAGTACTAGCAGGTATGATGTTGCACTTGGCATCAACACATTGGGAGCAAAGCATGTGCTGTGCTTTGCCAAGAAATGTGTGAAGTTAAAGAGCTTTTTACATGTATCCACCGGTATAATCTTTCGACCTTCCACAAATTGTTTTTCAATGTCTTCATATGGTTGAATAGGTCTAACAATGAATTGGACTTGAGATTGAATTTTATAAATTTTAAATTTTGAATTTTAGATTGAATTTAAATAAAGTTTTGGTCCGATTGAATTGAATTTTTTAAATTTAAGTTTAATTAAAAAATAATTGCATTAAAAAAATTTCACTAATTCAAGTTATACTGACTAAACTCAAACTAGTTTGTGCCAAATTTGGGGTTGATTGAATCGAATAGTGATTAAAGGATTGATGCAATTTTCAGCTTATGTTGCGGGAGAGAAGTCAGGACTGATTTTAGAGACCCCATACCCTCTGGGAGAGACACTTAATGGGGTCACCGGATTAGACATATACGAAGAGAGGAGACTGGTGAAGGAAAAACTGAACCAACTCCAAGCTGATGGAGCCACTGTTCAAGAGACCAAGGAGGCCATGAGAGACATGGGCATTGATAGGTAAGCTATAAGAAAGATTTTGAAGACATCTCTTTATAAATAAATATATAATACTATTTTATATAATTATGTGATTTTTAGTAAGAAAATTTGAAACAATCGTTTAAAATCAACTTTATAATTTCTTAGTGTTAATTAATAATTATAACTTGTATTCCATATAGACAATTACCAACTAGTTATATATGTAAGTTTTGTTCTTATTTTAAGCAATTTGTTATTCACCTTAATAATTTAATGATTATTTTTAATGTGAGGAAGAATAAAACAAAGGTTATCAGTAAAATGTACATAAACTAGCATAAAAATGTATAATTTTGTCTCTCCTTTTTCCTAAGATCGTGTAACATTTTGGCATTAGTTATAAATATCATACGGACTGTAACTTATTATAATACTACATTTCTAACTATAATGAAACTTAATCAAATTCATAATTTGAGAAATTCGCCAACTTACCTATATTAGAAGAAAGAAAATGTAACTAAAACTTCACAAATAACCACTTGGAGTTTATTTTTATATAACAATATGGATTTAGTAGATAAATATTACAAGTGGTGCAACTTAAAGAGTTTATTTTTATATACTTATCAATTTAAAAGTTTTTGGTTCAAAATTTAGTTGTAAAGTTGTTTTAAAATTTAAATATACTAATAATATAGAGCATAATTTGTTTTTTTTTTCATTTTACTCGATCGTATTTAAAATGAGTAGGTTAAATTATTATTTCTTAAACAAATTACATCCAAAAGCATACATGTACACACACTATTAATCAATATTGATAAATGAAGAAAGATAAATAATTACACTAGTTAGTTTGGATGATATTAACATGTGTATATGTAGGGCGAAGGTCTATGGATGGCCAAACACATATGCATTTACGAAGGCAATGGCAGAGATGCTTGTGGGGCATTTGAAGGAAGACATGCCAGTGGTCATCATACGGCCCACCATTGTCACTAGTACTTACAAAGAACCATTTCCTGGTTGGGTTGAAGGTCTAAGGTACAAATGTTCAATAATTTCCTTATGATAAAACCCTGAAGACAGTTTCTGTTACATTGTCTAGTGAATAACATTTATTTTCTTCGTTACTGAAATTGGCGAGATAAGTTACTGTTATCAAATTAGTTTCCTCTGCCAAATTTGCAGAACAATTGATAGTATAGCCATCTGCTATGGAAAAGGAAGGCTAACATCCTTTATCGGTGATGTTAAATCAATCATGGATTTGGTGAGATGAGCCAATTACGTTAAAATTGTATAATGTGAACTACATTATTTTTTTAGGAAATCAAATTAAGAAAATGGGGCATATTTGAACTCAGATACCAGCTGATATGGTGGTGAATGCAATGATTGTGGCCATGGCTGCTCATGCTAATCAACCATCCTATGCAATTTACCAAGTTGGATCTTCTTTAAGAAATCCTCTCAACTACTCAGATCTTAAAGATATAGTGTTCCTTTACTTCATGAATAAACCCTGGATTGGTAAGGATGGCAAGCCTGTAAAGGTCAGAAAGTTGAAAGTTATAGGCAGTATGACTAGCTTTCGAAGATACATGGCAATTCGCTACGTGCTACTTTTAAAGGTTTGTTTGTTGGTTTTAGGGAATAGTTGACCTTTGTACTTGATGAATAACATTTGAAATCTGATTAATTGCTTGTAATTCTCAAAATAGACATTACGATTTGCAAATACCGCCTTGTGCCATCATTTTGAAGGCACATACAGTGACATGAACCGAAAGATCAAATTTGTGATGCGTTTGGTTGAACTTTACAGGCCATACACGTTCTTCCAAGGAATGTAAGTATCGATCACTCTTAGGTGTTGGTAATCTTATAAGTGATATACTTTTGTTATGAGACTCTTTTTGTTTCAGATTTGATGACGTGAACACTGAGAAGCTGCGGGTGGCTGCTAGACAAAACGTTGAGGAGACCGATGTGTTCTACTTCGACTCCAAGTGTATTGATTGGGAAGATTACTTCTTGAACACCCACATTCCAGGTCTTATTAAATACATTTCCAAATGATCCTATCGAAAACGACTTCCAACATTGAATAAACGTAATTGGCGGGATTAGCTTCACTTTCTCTACTTACTGTTGTATAATTTAGTTTTATCCAGATGAAAGTAAAGTCATATGAATAGGTTACGAGTACTTGCTGAATTTCAGCAAGAATGTTCGCGCCAGCCTTTAAAAGGCTAGTTGTGTAATTAATAATGAAAAAAAAGAAGAAGATTGTGTTCTTCCTTAGAAGGTCTCTCTCTTTCGTTCCCAAGACATTTATTCGTCTACTATGTGCTGCAACTATGGTATTAAAGCCAGATTGATTTAAAAAGAAAGAGAGAAGATAAAATGTACATCAAAATAAGCTCTTTTCAGATCCAGAGAACTACTGGACTTGATAGAAACTGGATATGCAGAATCTGGTAACGAGTAGTGGCTTTAAGGAAATAAGAATGATTCCAAGACATTATTCTGCACATGTTTGGAATGATCAAGAACTGTCCAAAGAAAAAGATCATTGGTGTATTTATTTTGGGTAAGAAGAATACCGATAGATGTGGAAGTGGCTTCAAGACTAAGAAAATGATGTAGCAAGCCTAAGTCTTTAATGGAGAAAGGGGAATAAAGATTTTGGATAAGGGTGAAAAAGAAGGATGGAGATGAACTGATAACCAAAATATCATCCAAATAAACTAAGATGAATGTGATTTGAGAGGAAGTGGTATTAATGAAGAGAGGAGGGTTAGATTTGGAGGAAGTAAAGTGTAGGTCAAGAAGTTTTTGGTTGAGATGATTAAACCAAGCTCAAGGAGTTTATTTAAGACTATACAGGGCTTTGTGAAGATGATAGATAAGATGAGGATAGTTAGGATCTTAAAAACCAGGCGGTTAGGACATGAAGCTTGTTCATGAAGATGACCGTGAAGAAAGGCGTTATTGGCATCAAGTTGGCAGATTGACCAATTTTTGGAAAAGGCAGTGATAAGGATGAAACGAATGGTAGTGGGTTTAACAACAGGACTAAAGGTGTCAATATAGTCAATACTAGAAGCTTGGTGAAAACCTTTAGCAACTAGACGAGCTTTATAGCATTGAATAGTGCCATTAGAATTATGTTTGGTGCAAAACACCCGTTTAAAGCCGGCAACGTTAGCATCTGGTGAAGGAGCAACAAGAGTCCAAATATCATTGCAATGGAAAGAAGTGAACTCATCAAGCATAGCTTGACGTTAGTGAGGAAATTTATTTTCCTGGGTAAAGTATGTAAGGTTAGGAGAAGATTTGAAAAGCATGGAATAACTGATGTAGTCAAAAAATGATTGAGGATTATGGGTCTGATCATGGGTCTGTATGAACATTGTATGAAGTGTAATAAATATCGTTCTGTACGCTGGAAAATGAAACAGTACCAGCACTATAGTACTGGCTGGTACTGAGTGTTTTCGCTTGCTACTAACTGATATTCAAAATACCAGTCGTATACCAGCTGGTACCATAAGTTCCATTAATTATTTTGGTTTATGTCTCGTTTGGTTTATTGGATGTGGTTTGGTTAATGTGGGATTTATCTTAAGTTTTTGGATGATTGAAATGCACGACATGCATGAATTTAAAGTTAGCAAGTTGAAAGTTTGAACTTAAATTAAAACTGAGAATGTAAAGACTTTCAAGTAAATAATTAATTGACATATTCTTAAAATTAGTGTAATGATATTTGGTTATTAGGTAAATAATTAATTGAGTGTAAAATTATGTCATTGTAATTGTATAGCAAATTAACAAAAAAAGGTAAAATCCAATCATGAATATTTATGACCACAACTTTTTTAAAATATCTTTAAGTTGTCATGATATCAAAGACTTTGTCTAATCTCATTTTTGTTTAGTCTTTTGTCCATCTCAACTCTAATTTCTCCTTTATTTATCCCAAAACTAATCCATCTCAATATGTCACAGTCTTTGCATATTCAAATTCTTATTTTTCTTATTAATCCATTTTTATCCCATCCATAAGACCTTGGCATCGTGTCTTTGGATAAGTGTGACAATTTCTTAGTTCATCTTAAAGAAAAAGGTGACCAAGTTCATCTATAATCGTACATGAGTGTTGAATTTAATGAGAACTAAATTTACCGATGGTAGGAATTTGTGTCGTCCTGGTGTGATAAGATTTGCAACAAATTTTTTGTCACTTCAATCTTTTGTTTCGATGAACAAAGTGTTAAGACAAATGTTTAAAAGTGATAATTGAATTGCATCTCAGCATGTCAGGTTTAATGCTAGATTAGAGGTTTCTAGCATTATACTAAAAGATAGAGAATTTTGGTCTAAATGTTAATTTGTTATCCAAGTTTGTCCTTTGATGAGAGTGTTTTGCTTGACTGATAAAAAAGCCAAAAATGGTTTTTTTTTTGATGTCATTGAGAGGGTGAAGGAAGAAATCAATTCCAATTTGAAACATAGGTCTTCTTTATACACATTGTATCTTGCAATCATCAATAAGAGATGAAAAAGACAACTTTCTTTTCCATTGTTTCCAGTTGGGACGTTTTTGAATCCTAGCGTAAATTTCAGACTGGATTTTACAGAGAAAGATGAAGTTAGTATAGGAACGTTATTCACTATTACAACAATTACTGGCCATGAAATGATGTAAGATCTTTTGAGCTCACAAATGAAGCTTTATAAGCTGTCTTCTGGGGATTTTGGATTGCCGATTACTATTCGACAAAAAGCAAAACTTTTCTCAGGTATTAGTTGAAAGATGGAGAATTTTGGTCTCAATTTCAATTTGTTATCCAAGTTTGTGAGCCTTTGATAAGGATGTTTTACTTGGTTGATAGTGAAAAAAAGCCAACAATGGGCTTTTTTGGATGTCATGGAAAGGGCGAAGGAAGAAATCAATTCCAATTTGAAAAATAGGTCTTCTTTGTACATACTGTATCTTGCAATCATCAATGAGAGATCAAAAAGATAACTTTCTTCTTCGTTGTTTGCAGTTGGGGCGTTTTTGAATCTTAGTGTATATTTCAGACTGGATTTTACAAAGAAAGCTGAAGTTAGTATAGGAATGTTATTCACTATTACAATAATTGCTGGCCATGAAATGATGCAAGATCTCTTGAGCTCACAAATGAAGCTTTATAAGCTGTCTTCTGGGGATCTTAGATTGTCGATTGCTATTCAGCAAAAAGCAAAACTTTTTCCAGATATTAATACTTTTAGCTTTATTTTGTGATAGATCATTAGATTGTTATTTATAGTATTTCTAGAATTCTAGATGTAATTAACGAAAAATTCAGATTGTTTGTTACATTTAAAACAATCAAAAGTTCACGATTCTATCATCACAAAACTAAGTAATGATTCAAGTTCTCATTCTTTAGGGAACCAGCTATGAACCAATTCTTTCAATATTCTGTTCAAGACCTCCATTTAAACCGATCGGACCAATAAGGTTTGTAAATCAAATTCACCTATTTAGCACTGTATCTACGTGAATTCCTTTATACATTGATAATAACAATGTTTTAAAAATCGGACCAGAAATTAAATTGATAAGATAAAAATTTTAAGGTTTAAAAAATTCAACCGACATTAGTGATCGCGGCTCGTCGTTCGATCCTAGAATCGATCCTTAGAAACCGGTCAAAAATAATTTATACAAAGGATTGTAGTACAGG
>JAOSBM010000205.1:3400227-3412620 GCA_027568955.1 Erythroxylum tenue
AACAATCTTCACCTTCTCTGTTTCCCTCTCCTTTGATGCGTCAATCAGCTCTTATGATCTCTTCTTCAGGTACCGCTGTCCTCTTTTTTTTTTTTTTTGAATGTTATTGAAAAACAAAAAACAAAAAACAAAAAACAAAAACAATCTGTCTACTGTTTTTTTTTTGGCTTTCTGAATTGAGCTTCTGCTGTTATAGTTCACATTTTTTGTTGTTTTAATTATGATTCGATTTCGAAAGATTGCTATTCTTCAGCCTCTTTTTTTTTTCTCTCATGAAAATATTGTTCTTTTGGGTTCTCTATGTTTTTGCTTTTGAAGAAAACAAACTTGTTTATCTGTTAGAATTGAACTGATTGGTGATGTTCATGATGTTTTTATGAGGACGTTTTGATTTTACTCATGTCCTTTTTTTGGTTTGCTTTCTCTATTCGCAAATTTTTGTCAACTATTTAAGTTGATTACAATAACAGGAAAATAGATACACTAAGGCTCTCACTTATGGGTGAATTAGTTAAAGCTTTTGTGATTTCCATTAATCAAATTGCAGCTGTACTCATTTCGATTTCTTTGTATTTACCTATGGTTGGTTATCATGCCAGGATTTGGATGCTTCCTTCGGAGGTTATTGTAGGTGTAAGAGCCGGAGTTAACCATGGCATCGATATGATAGAAGAGGCGTTCAAAGGATTTCTCATGATTTTTCTGATTTCTGTTGGGACATATTTTCGATATGCTTCTTTGGAGATGGGTTAATATAACTTGCTAGATTGATATCAGTATTCTGTAGTGTGTAGAGTAAATTCAGTGGAGATGGATGCACTGCCTGTCACGTCTGAAATTGTGGAATCAGCAGAATATATGGAATATGAACAGAATTTGGGCTTGAAAACAGGAAAACATTCAGTCCTGACAGTGGATAATAAGTATTCTATAGAGGATGACATTAATCGTCTTTTTGAAGCAATTGACATTAGAACTTCTACTAAGGGTCTTGGTCTGCCTCATGAAGGTGGTAGAGACAGTTTGAGAAAGAAAGCTATGAAGAGACCAATGAGATTTGGTTCGCCTCAAACTTCAGGAATTGGAATTGCAGAACCTGTGAGTTTGAAGCAGGCGTTGAGGGGATTGTGCATTTCTCAGGCATCGGAGATGGCTGCTATGAAACGATTGTCCAGACCAGCTTGTTCATCAAGGTCCTCGGAAGCCGGAACTATCAAAAGGTTGTATAGTTCAGTGGTTGTCGATGCTAACGCTTCAGGCCTTCATCTGAATGAAGGAAATGGAAATTTAGTTGAAATCTCCCTGGTTCCAGAAAAAATCACATCAAGTACTTCTGAGAAGATACTCGAGTCCTCTCAAAGTGCCGAGGAAAGTGCACTTCCTGTTCCTTTGACTACAGGTCTATATAATGAAACTCTGAAAACAGGAAATGGTGATCTTGAATATGCTGGTTGCTCATCTGCCATGCAGGCACGTGAGAAACTAAAAGAAGTTGATGGGCATTCAGCCTCATTTGAAGTTTCTGCTAAAACAGCCATTCCAGAGGGACAGAAAAGCCACTCACATGGCCCACCTTTACCTTCTAGTTCCAGCCCTTGTAGCATTGCAAGCAGTTCTACTTGCAGTAGTCCGCGCTTTATGCCAATCTTCAGGAGCAAGAACTTTATTAGGAAGAAACTAAAGAAGGATTCATCTTCTTCCTCAAGCAGTTTGAATGCATGTAACATAAAAACCTACGGAAGTCTGGATACTAGTACTAGCATTTCAGACAGCAGGATATGTGACTATCCATTAAGAGAAGAAAGTATGAAAGCTTCTCCGCCTTCCAACTGTATTGATATCATTTCAAACATTACAGATACAGGTTCAAACAATATTGATTCCATTTCGAATTGCAATAAGATGAAATCTGTGTTGAGTAAAGTTGATGAGAAATCAAGATCAAGAGAGAAGGGGGAGTTCTCCCAAAGCTCAAAAAGTAGCATGGGTGACTATAGTAGTAGCATAAGTACTAGTGAAGATAGCAATTTGAGTGGATCTAGTCGTAGTGGCAATAGACCTCACATGTCACGGGACTTAAGGTGGGAAGCCATTCGACAAAGTCAGAAGCAGTATGGGGATCTTAGTTTGAAGCACTTTAAGCTGATTAAGAAGCTAGGCTGTGGGGATATTGGGTCTATTTATCTTGCCGAGCTAACAGGTACAAATTGCCTATTTGCTCTAAAAGTCATGGATAATGAGTTTTTGGCAAGCAGGAAGAAGTTATCCAGGGCCCAAACTGAGAAAGAGATTATGCAAATGCTGGATCATCCTTTTCTTCCTACATTATATACCCATTTTGTTTCCGAAAAATTCTCATGCTTGGTTATGGAGTATTGTCAAGGTGGAGATCTGCATGTGTCAAGGCAGAAGCAACCTGGCAGGTGTTTCTCTGAACAAGCAGTAAGGTATCAATCTCTGTTGACTATATACATCTTCTTAGGTTGAGCTTTATGACATGTGTGATGCTACTTATGATCTGATTCTTTCCTCTCATGTTCCTGTAACATGTTATTTCTCTCTTGCACTCCCCTCTCTCTTCCTCTCACCCACCACCTACCCATTAACATGACAGTTATTTTGACTGGTGTGTCCTATTGAGATCCTTGAAGCATTTACAGTTTATTACGTTTGGGTCAGGGAATCTCATTATTTACTGGGTGCATTAAAAAAAATTTGCTGCATAGCCTGCCCCCAAGACAGGTTATTAATACTAATTATGAAATGAATGTTATGCTTTGTTATGTAAGATGCCCCCAAAGCAAAGTTATTACCATTAGTTTATGAAATGAATGTCATGCTTGTTACGTAGAGTGTAATATATATAATTGAGAGTGGTGGTCATAGGAGTGTTATGTTGGAACTTGGCATGGTTGAAATATTGTTAGAATGAAGAAGCGAGGACACTTAAGTGGTTACTAGATGACATACAGGATAGCAACCTTCAAACTCTATCATCAGGGCAATATTCTCTAAGATGCCATTAAGTCTGTTGCTCCTGGCTTGAAATAAGTTCAGAAGATTATGGAAGTTATTGTTATCATCCAAACGTTTCATTGATAGTAGCTGTTAAGTTTAAATAGCTTGACTCCTATTAATCAGCAATTGGAAGAAATTGCCTCAAGATTGCACTTTGTGTTTCTTATATTGTATGTTATACGCTGTGGGAGATTCTGTGGCCCTATTATCTCAAATCACTAAGGGAGCTCATTTAAAGGTAGGCATTTCATGTCCTCTGCTGCTCATTCTGGAGAGGGAGAGAGGGTGGGGGATATTTGGAATTGGAGAATCGATTAAGGGGAATAGGAGAAAAACTAATCATAGAAAGCTGTTGTCAATGGTAGGTCCGTAAAAGTGCTCTAGAGTTTGGGCTAATGTGAAATCATAATTTCTGCAGGTTCTATGTTGCAGAAGTGCTTCTTGCATTGGAGTATTTGCACATGCTTGGAGTCATTTATCGAGATTTAAAGCCAGAAAATATTCTGATCCGGGAAGATGGGCACATAATGCTCTCAGATTTTGACTTGTCACTGAGATGTACTGCTAATCCCATTCTGTTGCAATCATCATCACCTGATACAGAACCCACAAAAAAGACGTCGAGTCCCTGCTCTGAGTCCAGCTGCATTCATCCTTTCTGCCTCCATCCAGCCTGGCAGGTTTCCTGTTTCACCCCAAGACTTCTATCAGTAGCTGCCAAATCTCGAAAGTTGAAAGGCGACCTGGCTTCACAGGTCAACCCACTACCCCAACTAGTAGTGGAACCTACTAGTGCCAGATCAAACTCCTTTGTGGGCACTCATGAATATTTGGCTCCAGAGATCATCAAAGGTGAGGGTCACGGCAGTGCAGTTGATTGGTGGACGTTTGGAATCTTCTTGTTTGAGCTCTTATATGGTAGAACACCATTCAAGGGGTCAGGAAATGAGGAAACGTTGTCAAATGTGGTGTCAAGAAGTCTGAAGTTTCCAAGTAATCCTATAGTCAGTTTTCACGCACGAGATTTGATTAGAGGTTTGTTGATAAAAGAACCTGAAAACCGATTAGGATCAAGCAAAGGGGCTGCAGAGATCAAGCAGCATCCTTTCTTCGAAGGTCTTAATTGGGCTCTAATACGGTGTTCGATACCTCCAGAGCTGCCCAAGTGTTGTGATGTTGGTATTGGTGTATCGTCCACATTTTCTCAGAACAATACCAAGAGTAAAAGTACAGAAGAGGATACAGAGTTTGAGATGTTTTAGTCAGCATTCACATTATGTGCAAACGGATGTTTGGTTTTCCACTTCAAAATGAGAAATTTTCTTCCCTATTTTAACCTTGTATGTTTCGTGTAAAATATAGTGTACATGTATTCCAAGAATTGGCGGCAATCTAATGAGTGTATACATTGACATTCTTAGAGTTGAAACATGAACTTAGTGGAGATTTTATCCTCTCCTGGTGTGCGTTCACTTTCTATCAATCCAAGCAACATATAACACGTGACTACTCGTTTCATCACATTTGTACAATTAGACATCCAATCTGTAATCGCAACGACCTAATTGCAAAAACGGAACTCTACCAATTTTAATGTGACCGATTTTTCCTCTTTTATAAATTGACAAGGGCTTGCACAAGCGGTGGAGCATGATTATTACTTGTTTGGTCAGAAGAGTCCTTCAAATATTTCGATTAAAGATTAGTGATTTGTTTCAATATTTTGATTTTGGAACATCACCCTTCAATGAGGGTGAACAACAAAGATGTATTCCAATCCGACCTCATAGTCTTTCTTTTCGACCTATTTCACTTTCTGGCCGCAGGACTCCCCATTTATTAAATAGAAGATAGAGAAGATCACGAAGATTTTTAAATTCGTTACCAAACTTGGCCAACTGTTTTCTTAAAGGGTGACGTGAAGAAGTACTCGTTGTCCCCCGAGCATGAAACTGGATGACGAGAGTCGAAATCGAGACTTTCCTGCATGCACATGAAGCTAAGCTTTCAATTTATTTGATCTGTGCTTTCATAAGCGGAGGCTTATTAAAAGCTGAAAAACAGAGAACTGGGCTTTTTGCAAAAACAAAAGGTCTGAAAAATCAGAAATGGATTACCTGAACTGGCCCTTTACAAAACAAAAAGTAAATGAAATACCTGAGCCGCACAGTACTCTTCTTCGGTTTAAGAATTGGTTGATGAACAAAAATCATCTATTCATGTTTGAATGCAAACAAAAATGGATAGGACAGATATTCTAGACCTTTAGCATAGGTTCAAATCTTATTTATTGAAGAAATGAAATACCTGAGCCGCACAGTACTCTTCTTCGGTTTAAGAATTGGTTGATGAACAAAAATCATCTATTCATGTTTGAATGGAAACAAAAATGGATAGGACAGATCTTCTAGACCTTTAGCATAGGTTCAAATCTTATTTATTGAGGAAATGAAATACCTGAGCCGTACAGTACTCTTCTTCGGTTTAAGAATTTGTTGATGAACAAAAATCATCTATTCATGTTTGAATGGAACAAAAATACAGATCTTCTAGACCTTTAGCATAGGCTCAAATCTTATTTATTGAGGATCCTAGACTATGACGCCCTGAGGTTTTCTAGTTGATATCCCTATTGGGCCACATCATATTTCAGTCGAAGTGTCCACTATTGACTTCAGGTCCCTGAGCTAAAGTGCACGATACGGCCTCCATTCTGATTCAAAAAGCCACATCCGCAATCTAATTGAAATCAGAAGCTTTTTCTTTAGAATCCTGTCGACAAAGAACTTGTTCCGATACTAAAGTTTCGAACTAGCATTGTAGGATCCATCTAATAAAAGACAGACCCTCCAAAAATAGGCGTATGCCGCTTTTGGTGGCGCGCACACGGTATTCTTTAGTAAAAGGCGAAAGAATAGTTCGCTCTGTGCTCACCACACGGCTCCGTGGTTTGGAACCATGGCGTAATTCTGTTTATAAAAGAGTCTATCCCTTTAGGTGTCTTTCTTGCTTCCGATGTGGTTTCGGAACCCTTTTATCATTTCTTTTTCAACTAGGATTAGGCTGCTATCCTCTCTCTCCAATAATGGGCTTAGCCCAACTTTCTTTTCTTCTTTCCGGCCTTGTCCACAGATGATGACTACTTAATATAATAATTATTGTTTCTAAATAATATTTTAGAAATTTCGATTAGAATCTTTTTCAAATTTTTTATTGTCAATAACTTTTTAATAGTATAAAATAAAAGCTAAAAATATATTTTATTCTTATAAACATTTTTTATTTTAAGAAGATAACATTTAGTCTTATTAAAATTGAAAAAAATATATAAATTTGTTATCGATAGCTCAATTTATATAAATTAATATAACATATTTGAAAAAAAATATTTTAATTCAATCCTCCAATTTTTTTATATGTATGTATTGTAGCCGATTAGTGTAGTTATTTATTTAGGGAAAACAATGATCCATAGACACAGATTCGGATGTTTTCAATAAATTGACCCATAAACTCAAGTTCAAGCTCAGACCAACCCAAGACCTAATTATTCTAAGTTTTGCTTAGAAAAGTTAGACCTGAGCTTAAGCAAGGACAACGGCTGACCTGAATTTAATTAAAAAAATTATTTTATAATTATAATTTTAAAAAATTAATGAGACTAGCCCATAAGCCGGCCATGACCACCCCTATCTTTATTGCTGTTTAGCCAACAATCTTAGAAAAGTAGAGTCTAGCTGTTAGTCTAATTAGTTGAAAGATGAAACTCTAAAGAGCTGCCTAATTTGGGATCAATAAATCACAACTATTCAGTTATAGCATTTTGTCCATGTCCCAGAAACTCACTAGTTTCAACTTCCTGTTAAGCTCAAAAAACATACCAGAATCATGCAGGAACTCTGTTTCAAAAGTTTATTGGCCATGAAAAACATTAACACCAACAGTTAGACCAAAACAAATACATCTATGATGATCCTGTTTCATATCTAAGCACCAGGTGCAACTTTGAACAAATACTCAACTATGTTTCTGTTGTAGTGGCTCTATGGTACAATGTACAAGTCGTTGGGGACTGAGGCCTTCATACGATGAATGGCTGGCTGAATCCTTTCCTACCACGTTTCCTTCTTGGGTTGGCACTTATAGCACACGAAAATGCATTGACAAGCTCCAAATCCTCTTCATTCATAAGGATTCTAGCTGCATCTGGGTTGGAAAGAAGAAGCTTTGATACAAGATAACCTGCAATTGACCATGATTGAAATAATCGTGCTTGTTTCCCAATCAATCTTCCACGATTAGTATCATAATACTCCGGCCACTTATCCCTAGATATGCGCCTCTCAGCAAGCTTTATAGCTCTTTCTGCAATCTCTGGTCTGTTCATCTTTATGCATGCCACAGTAAGCTGAAAAATGTTATATGCATATGTTAGTTCCATAACACATGTTTCAGTCATTCTCACTGTATACGTAAGTCTGTGTCTACCCTTATTCTTATGAGAAGATCACCAGTTACACTGACCACTCAGTTCTTCAAAGCATGAAATAACTTGTTTAAACGTAAAAGAAAATTAAAAAAGAACAGAGATCTATAATTTGCACGATGAAATAAACAGTGTCACATTGAGTGAGACTTTAAGAGCTAATAAAAGAAAACTGTATTAGCTGCATTCATCTTATGTTCAGACATATAATTGTAATAGGTAAAACATTATTTATTGCATAATGCAGAAAATGAGAAGTTGATTATAAGACAGGAAAATCGAGTTAAAAATAGCTCATAGAAGTTAAATTGGAGATTTGAAACATCAAATCCAGAAAAATTGGTGGAAATTTAGAGAACTAACCTGCCAAAGCAAAGTTGGCCAAGAACCTCCATTGTGGTAAGACCAAGGACTGAAATGGAAAAACAATAAGGAGTAATGCATAAACCACATGTCGGGAAAATTTAGAAGAACACAATACAAGATAAACCAATTACGTGTTCTTGGGATCACTGCCTGTGATAATTCGCCATTCCTGGCCTTCAAGAGCAGGATAGCATATTTTCAATGGCATTTCTGCCACCAAATCTGTCCATTTTGCTTCAATCAAATCCAATATTGCATGTGACTGCTCCACAGTTGCAAGACTGCTGACTATTGACCACAAGTTTCCAAGAGAAAAGAAACGGAAGTCCATGTGAGCTGGCTGCAGGTTCCCAATTAAATAGCCGCCTCTGCGGGGCATGAATTCCACTAGCCAGGGAGGAATTTGATCTGGGTATATGTTGAACTTATTCACTGCATCATAAGAATATTCCTCTGTGTTGTAACGATATATCTCATTGAGTTTTTTCATATCAATCCAGTAATATTCCCTAATGTGGAAAGATAGGGCGACAAGACGATTCCTAAGAGCTCTGATTAGGTCAGCTGATCCATCATCAGGTGCAAGCATTTCCCGTGCACAAAGTAATGCCGAATAAAACAGTGCCTGCCATGAACACATGACATGATACACAAAATTAAAGAACATATCTTGTTGTTTAATAAGAAGAATGGCTGCAATTCTAAACCTTTAATTGATCATAAAACACACAGTCATTTACTCATCCTAATAGAAACCAAATTTACAGGTATAATGTCAGCCAGGGAATCAGCTATCACTATTAGGCCTCAATTTTAGGGTGCAATACAGTCGGTTTGCGCTTTACAGTTTTCAATTTTTCAAATTGTTTGATCTCTGAAAGGTCAGTGAATGACCACATAGGATTGAAGAATACTCTTAATTAACTAATAAAAGATTAGAATCCTAGCAAAAGGTGGAGCTTTGACTAGAAGATTCCATGAACAAGCGCCCCGTATCAAACCCTGCTTATGATCTAACCTGCAATAATGTTGTTTGTAAAAGCAAAGATTGTAATCATGGTTGCACCAAATATATGGTTCAAATGTCATCAAGACACTGTCAACATAAAATTATAGCATGAAAATACAATAAATGTTTCTAAAAGCATAAACCTTAGTCACTTTCCAAACAATAACAAATGTGGTGGCTATACTTTTGTTATTATGGGAACCGCTTATGGCTATACTTAGTAAATAATACATCCTTAACCCCTGAAAAAGAACATGACAAGCAGAAGTAGTCATATTCATCTTTGGCTCATAGAAGTTTCCTAATCACAGATTAAAATAGTTCCCCTGAGGAAATGTAGAAGTTTCCTAAAGTCATACGTTAAAATAGTTCTCCTAAGGAAATGTAGAATTAAGTGATGAATGCAAACAAGAAGTCTAAAGGTCAAAGAGACCATCAACCTGGATCTCCAATGGATGTCCATGAATTCCCATGCGGCGATCTATCATGCAAGATCCATCAGTCACCAATAAAGTAGGAAACATATCAAAGCCATCAGCAAGACAAAGTTTCAAAATCATTTTAATTCCAGTTTGCACATCCACCCTTTCTTGCACAGAAAGATCTCCAGAGCATTTTCCATAAGCTCGTAAAAGGATAATCCACCACAAACCTGAGAAGAAGATCATATTCATAAGCAAATTCTCCAATTTCACACCAAAGTTCTCAAAAATGGAAATACTTCAGATCACTTGTTTACCAGAATCCACTGGTGCTACACGGCCAATTGCTGCTTCACCAAAATCAGGATCTAATATATCCTCAGTAGCAGAATCCTCACCATCAAGGGGAACAGTTCGCACCTTAAAACTGGCAGGCATCAATCCCTGGCCAGGACTATGACAATCCATAGTTTTCTCCCAGCTCTGTCAATACAGGCATCAGCATACTCAGGAACTGATCCTAAAGCAACTATGACAAATAAATATATTATATTGTAATGACATTTTGACAGACCTAACTGGAGCATAAATCCAAAGAACATTAATTGATTCATATATATGCTTTTGTAGTTAACAATTAAGCCACATTCCAACATAAATGATTCAAAATTTAAATGAATGTAACTTTTTGTTTCAGAGTATCTATATTCGACTTATCATGGAATGGATGTTCCTTCCTCTTTGACTTGTTTATCACAGTTTAATCAAGCATGATTTTGCAGCTCTCTCCTTTACCAAAGTCTATGCAAGCATGAAATTGCCGATATGGATTCCGAGTTTTTAAAGAAAAACAGGACTTTGCAACAAGAAAATTTTAAAGTTATCAATAACAGCCTCCTGGCCAAACTAATAAAAACTGCAATGTGCTGTATCAAGCAAGAAGAATTTTAGTTAGCTAGTAAAAACACAAAAAAGGTTGTAAAACAAATTAAGGTGATAGTAATATTACCTGCAACTGAAGGGTGTAGAGGATAAAGTTCCGTACGATGTCATACTCACCCTTTAAAAGAAAAGCAATTCCTGAAGGAATGAAGTCCCGAATGAAGACCTGATCATAGTTTAGAATGCTCGAATCGCTTGGGACATTAGCAGCAATTGTTCCAATAGGATTACCGCAGTAATAAACAATTGATTCCTTGAGAAGATACCATGCTTCTTCCTCAGGTGATTTAGCCTCCTGCAGACTATTTGTAATTATTCTAGCTTCTTCTAATCTCCCATGCTGTTTAAAACCATGTTCTTGTTCTACTGTACGATCCAGTTCCCGCCCTTGAATATGCAGTGCATTGTCCTTGCGATTTATTGGAAATAAATTTGATATTCCGTCCTTTTTGGTAACCCCGCTAATGCTTTCAGCCTGTTGGCATTTGCATCTCATCAACTCAAACCTTTTCATATGCTCAGCCATTGCACTGGTACTTGCCCCTTTAGGTGCAAATAACCTCCCACATTTTCCAAACATTTGGGAGCCATAGTAGGATTTTCTGAATACAGGGTTTCTATTTGTGCTGTAACATACTTCTGATCCAAAAGGAACCACAGAACTCAAATTGTTGAAAGTTTGACTAAAATGATAAATGCAAGGTAAACTGCCTGAAAGAACTTGAAAAACAGTTTCTACAGAAGCCATTTCCGCTGCTTTTCAAACTTAATCTGTCTGCAAAGACGACCTCTTCACTTTAACTGAATGACACCTGAAAAGGAAATTCAAATTAAAATCAGGAAAATTCAAACAGAAACAATCATGATAGAAAGTATTGATCATGAAACAAAAGTTTCTATGACCATAAATACATCGTTTAAATTGAATTTGACTGGATTACTTCCACATACACACTGAAAACAATCACAAGAGCAATTCACCCGTTCGAGCCTCTTGTGCAAAGCGACCTACCATGTAATCTGAAAGAACTAAACTTTTTCCATTAACCGAAATGGTGGGAAAACGTTGCCAAAGGACCACAGATTGGCGTTTTAAGCACAGAAATCACTAACTCCTTACTCTTCCATTTCAATAAAGACCAAAAGGATCATAGAAAACTGAAATCGAGATAAAGATTATCAAGTCCAAACCAACAACTTGAGAAACATGAGACTGGGAAGTTTGCCGTTTTTTTTTCATCTCCTGAGCATTTTCACCAACCAAACGGCAGTTCCAAACTCCAAAGCGAAATCCGCATCTAAATTCTTCAATAAATTGATTGGTCTAAACGAGTAAACACTTCTTTTTAAATTTAAATCATTCCCAGTGATATCAGTGTGAAACATGAGAGGACTGGGATGAGAGATTTCTCACCTCTACAATCTTCAGTTTTGGTTTGTTTTCGTGTTTCCTCGAGAAAATTCGAAGAACTTTGGACAGGCATACGCCCAGGTTTAAGAAAATGATTTTTCTCGGGTACCAAACAGGAATAGCAATACCCGGACGAGCCCGAATCCTAAACTTCTACAAGTTTTGACTTCGAATTTAATGTTGTGTTTGGTTGCCGTCTTCAGCAGGCAGAGACGGAACGAGACGGGACAGGATAGGATGGGACGGAACGAGACGGGACAGGATAGGATGGGACGAAATGATACGGGACAGGATAGGATGGGACGGAACAAGAATTAAAGACAGTGAAGTGTTTGGTTGCGGTGGACAGAACAGAGATTTTTGTCTTCGTCCTCAGTACAGAAATGTGTTTAGTTGCCGGGGACAGAACAGAAAATAGTGTGAATGACAGAAATGCCCCTATAGTATAATAAGAATATTAGATATAATTCATTGATTATTTTGTAATTGTTGCAATACTTTGTTTACAATTTTGAATTATGTTATTATCAGAGGGTATTATTATTATTATTATTATTATTATTATTATTATTATTGTTGTTGTTGTTGTTATTAATATGATCACTATTATTATAATTATTATAAAAATTATTATTATTATTATTGTTATTATTATTTTTATTGTTATTATTGTTGTGATTATTATTATTATGATTATTATGAGTATGATTATTATTACTATTATTAAGGGTTTTATTAT
>JAOSBM010000205.1:3571912-3584771 GCA_027568955.1 Erythroxylum tenue
GTGGGATTTGAACCCACGCCCTTTCGGACCAGAACCTTAATCTGGCGCCTTAGACCAACTCGGCCATCTCAACATTTGCAATCGGGGGAACAGGTATCTTATACTTAATATTTCCAACATAATAGTATATCTGAAAAGTGAAAACTTACGCATAATCTCCGTCCTAATTAAAATTACCCGGTATATAAAAGTTCTCAATAAAAAATACTAAAAAATAAAATTTTGTTAAATTTTATTTTATATCAAATTTTAAGGTAATTTAATAGTTATATTTAATTCTTAAAAAAGAAAAAATAAATAATTAATTAATTATATTTAAATTAATTATATTGTAATTAATTAGTCACATTTTAATTAATTATATAGTAATATTATTTTATTAGTAATTAATCATTCAGAAGCATATGGTTGCCAATTAATGTGATTGGAATATAAGTGTTATGATATTGTTATTAGTATTATAAATTAACTCGTATCAATTTGACTCAAAATTTTAAATTAAAAAATTACCAAACAAATAATTAGGATTATTAACAATTATAATTAAATTTAAATTTTAAAAAACTCAATTCTGATGTCAAAAAAAAAAAAATTCAATTCTAGCTCGATTCGTTGTTAATACTAATTATTACTATCTTTGATTCGATGTCTTCTCATTAAGTTTAATGGAAACCTAAGAAAATGCATGCCGCTCAACTCAGGCATGGGAAGTGTTCGTACGGAAGAGAATGGCCTCATTAGGTGAGGTAATGCAATGACCTTCGTTTGATATCTGTCATGCGATTCGGAGTAACCTATAGCTCTCTTTGCATCTATTTAGTTATACCTACGGCTTCTCTACTCTTGAGTGGCGAAAAGAGAAGAAGCCTCCATTCCAGTGCTTTTTTGCTCCTCCGTTTTTCGCTGGCGAAAGAAGAACGCTCTTGGTTGAGTTACAGTACTGTACGTTCTCAGAAACAGAAAGTTATAAACATGTGCAGGGCATGGGAGCTTAAACCTCCAGAATATCAACAATGGTGGAGAATCTGTTGTGTCGTAGATATGCGGAGGTCAGCAATGAATCAGCAAAATTATAACAGGTACGCAGTAATTACAACTCGGTACTTGTTTCTGGTTTTGCTATTATCTTTTCGGCAGTTAGTGGGGATAGAGGTATGCCATTCTACTCTCTTTTAAACCCAATTAATTCGAATCTGATCAGCCAAATCTACACCTCTATTGGTTTGCAACCGCAGACTATTTACAGTAGTGACATAAAGTGGGCAAGCAAAAGGATAGAACCATATCACAGCAGTTCCAAGATTATGGGAGAAGAACTTTGCACTCATGTAGTGAAATTTTGGTAGTCGAATTTTGAGATTAGGCAATTTAATCAACTACACGACTTAAATTAAACTGGGATACCTTTGCTTATTCTTGGAAAAGCTTTCCAAAACCTGGAGATCAATGGCTTTCATGAATAACTTCGTTCAGCTAGTATATCTGCCTTTTCCCCATTATTCATTCTACTTATATCCCACATTCCAAGGGCTTTATTCCCTAATTCTTCAATTTTAGGATTTGTTAAAGATGGGATGCTTCTAATATCCATTCCAAGGGAAGTTTGAACTAGGGCACTTAAGACTATGTAACTGAACCACTGACCCTTGTTAAAAAAAGAGCTCAACTTTTCACCGTCAACCTTATAGAAACAAGAATAAAGCCTATATTATTATGTTATAAGTACCACATTAAGGTTTGAGACAGAGTATACAGGTTCATTTTAAACCGTTTCGCATTAAATTAAACCTGTCAATTTCTATGAACTACATTCTGATGCAGACAACCCTTTGAAGCAAAGATGAGGAAGCAAGTTCAATGGTGAAAACAGCTATAAACATTCTGGAAGCTTTAAAGTCGAGATAGAAAAGATTGGATTTATCACTGAAGGAGTGATGTACTATGGGAAAAAAATGCAAAATAGGTTCCTGATATCTTCTACACAACATAATGAAAATGACTGAAGGATTAACACAGCTTGGACATACTGTCACATAGTCAATTCCTTTTCTCAACTTCATTAAGCACATAAAATTACTAAATTGACAAGAAATTGAATTACTTTGCAAACATATTGTCAAGCAAAAACCAAGAACTTATGAATGCTGGATAAATGAAGGTCAAAACTCTTGTTTACTCAAATACAGTAGCCTTTCCAAGCTTTCTAGCAAAATAAAACAACAGGACAGATAAGAGGGCTAAGCTCATCCAACTTGAAAAATACTAATTAGATAAAATTCAGATTTCTCATTATAGGAATCCACTACCAAATAAAAAACCACTCAAAAGATGCGTTGTGGCCGTCCCATAGTACTCTTCAAGTGCAGGCACTTCACCTAGTTTCCATGAATCAAACCATCAGAATACCAGTAATTTGATACTATAAAACAGCAATATCAAAATGACCCAAGATGAAATAAAAAGAAGAAAGACTGGTTAAAAGTGACATTTGAAGTTAATCAGTATTCAACACAATAAAACACACAATAGAGAAGGAAAATGCATGCAACCAAGGACTAATAGCAAAAGAACATCAAGTCCACAACTCCCGTGCAAATCTATGAAGACTTTACAAAGACCAACTGATTTCTTAGGTTGGCATGATTGAAAATTCATGCTTGGACCCTTTGTCAAGCCAATAAAATAAAAGGGGTCTAAGTTTATTTGCAACTAGTCCAGAAAGAATAAACCAAATGGATGCAATGCAGGATACAGACAAATCCAGAAATTACAAGGTGTCCAGAAGTACACTAGTTAACAGGACAAATACCAATGTCAAACATACGTATGCACAATACAGGAACTAACAAACCTAACCTAGGTAGACGACTGAAGGCAAAAGGTTCACTGTAAAACAGCATAATCAAAGAAAAGAACAAACCGTAGAAAATCCAGACCAATTCATTTAGCCAGAGAACAAAAACCTAAATCTGATTATAACTCACATTTTGCCAATTCTTCTTCAACAATGAGACAAGGAAATTGACACTCATTTGCACATTTTGGAAGATCTGCTTCTCTTCCATAGCACAATTTCCAACAGCAACTCCCATGCAAAGTACTTTCTTCAGTTGGAACTTCACGGTTGCCTTGGTCTCATTGACTTTACCCTCGAGGGACTCTTGATGTGTCACAAGAGTAGGAAACTTACCTATATACATAATATTTACGAAAAATGATAAGAAATTACACAATTGGTGACAGCTAATGTTGAATTTAAAAGCAAACGTTATCAGAACAAAATAAACTTGCCTGCCTTGTTAAGACCAGGGCCCAAAAGACGAGGAATCTGCTTGATGACTGACTCTGAAGCCAAGAAAGCGTGATACTGCTTAGCAAGCTTCTTAACCAGTTTTTTGTTCTTGTTAAGCTTTTTTAAGGCTTCCACATCCATCCACTGCAAACCTATGCTCTCTGCCTGCCAAAAGAAAAAAGAGATCAATCAGATGAACATGGGAATATGAACACCATCAAAAAAGCGCAGTTAATACAATGGCAACACCACTTCAAACTTCACATAAAAGTTACGGGAAAATTAAATCACACAAAAGAAAGTATAAAACATTATGTCAAACGTGATAATAATAGAAGAAGCTATCATTTCGGCTTTCTCAAATATTAAGTCTAGAAAATCTACGTAATCATAATTCATTATATATCAAGCCCATCAAGCTGCAAATGAATATAAGCATATATGTGTAAGCGGAATTTTGTAAGGTAAAAGAGCGGGTGATGTATACCTCTTCCACATGCTGAGCATCACCGAGCATGCAGACCTTCATCTTAGGGCGAGGGATGTGAGGCAACTTCACGGATCCACTGAAACGCTTGTCCTTTTGAGGGTCGTAGTTCTTGAGCCCAATCTGGAGCTCAATAGTCTCAGTAAAATTGCGCTTCTTCTCCTTGGAGTTGTTCATAATAATGGAGATCGCTTCTCTCAACGCATCGCTCTGAAGCTTACTGCAAAATTCATAAAAAATTTAAAGAAAATCCCCCACAATTTCAATCATACGAGACATGTGAAAAACTAATCAACGAACAATAAAATGAAGCAAATTGAATCAATCTATACCTCATCTTGGAAAGGAGGGATCTAAAGCTTCAACGCACGGCTGTATGTGAAGAAGCAAGTGAGTGGACGTGAGAGAAAGAGCTAAAAGACGACTTTAAAACCCTAAAACGTGATTTTTGTGGGCCTGAGCGAAATATTTTATTAAATTTCCTAGTCCGGCCCACGATTGTGCATTCAGACATAGGGAACTGCTGGTAATTATATCAAAATTTGGTACTCTCGTAAAGTTTCTTTTTATTTCTATTTAGTACATAAACTATACGAAATTTAAAAATTTAACGCTGTTGCAAGCTAGCACGAGCCATAACCGAAGCAGAAAGATTCTAGGAAGGTACAAGTGAAAGTGGAAGAAGATGTTAGATCTGGGTCCTTTCTCCGAGGAGAAATTCGACCCGAAGAAATGGATCAACAGCGCCTGCCAGACTCGGCATCCTGAGGAATCCTTGGACAATCACTTGGTAGATCTGGAAATGAAGCTCCAGATGATCTCCGAGGAGATTTCCGCGTCTCTGGAAGAGCAGAGCTCCGGAGCACTTCTCCGCGTTCCTCGGGCCACTCGCGACGTCGTCCGCCTCCGCGATGACGCCGTATCCCTACGCACTTCCGTCTCCGCAATTCTGCAGAAGCTCAAGAAGGTTCGCTTCTGATTCGATCTTTGGAATGTAGTCGGATTTGTTCGATTAAATTGTTATTTCTTTAATTTTCTTAATGTAGGCAGAGGGATCAGCAGCTGAGTCTATAGCTGCGCTTGCTAAAGTTGATACTGTAAAGCAGAGAATGGAAGCTGCGTATGAGACTTTACAGGTGCATTGCTTGTTTGTTTTAAAATCTAAATTATCTGAAGTTTGTAGTGTTTAATTTGGTATTGATTGTTGTGTAATTGGACAATTAACAGGATGCGGCTGGGTTAACACAATTAAGTTCAACTGTGGAGGATGTGTTTGCCAGTGGTGATCTTCCTCGAGCTGCTGAAACTTTGGCCAATATGAGGCATTGCTTGTCTGCAGTCGGTGAGGTGATTAGTTCTCCTCCCGTTTGCTACAATTTGTTCTCTGTTTCCTATGTAACGGAGGAATTTCCTGATCTCTCTTTGTCTTTTGTTCAGGTTGCTGAATTTGCTAATGTACGAAAGCAACTTGAGGTCTTAGAGGATAGGCTGGATTCAATGGTGCAACCTCGTTTAACGGATGCATTGTCCAGTCGCAAGGTCGTTAACTATTATAGTGCTGTTGGTTGTTATAAGTTTGTGTTCCTCTCAACTGCATGTCTGAATATATGACTTGGTTGTTTTCAATTTCCGTGATTTATTATGATGCAGGTTGATGTTGCTCAAGATTTGCGGGGAATTCTCATTCGGATTGGAAGATTCAAGTCTCTAGAGTCACATTATACAAAAGTTCATCTGAAACCCATAAAGAAGCTCTGGGAAGATTTTGACTCTAGACAGCGAGCTAATAAATTTCCAAGTGAGAGGAATGAAGTGGAAAGGCTTTCAGGGAATAATGATTCCCCTGCAATTCCATTCTCAAGTTGGCTGCCGAGTTTCTGTGATGAATTGCTGCTTTATCTTGAACAAGAATGGAAGTGGTATTGTTCATATTCTACACTCTTTGGAATTTCAGATTTCCAGAGTTTGTTTCCCGAAAAAGAAAAACTATGAACAGTGGCAATATATTTCTTAGCCTAGTGTTTGGACTGGTGCATCACTTTTCATGTAATGTGCCATCAGTATTCAGAACCAGTGAATGCCAAATCATGATGATTCTTGGGGACTGTTTATTGTTCTATCATCCTAGAGCGTGCTTGTAAGAGATTCTTTTTGTTGTTGTTGCAACTTGCAAGTACTAATATGATTTGGACTTTTCTTCTTCTTTTCATTCCTTCTGTTGCTATGAGCATGCAACGTATTGAAAGATCAAATAGTATGGATTACATTTCCTGTTATGAACTCGTTTTCCAAATTTTAACTAATGTATTTGATATTCTAAATAGCTTCTTGAATTTGTTTGTAGAAAGTAGTTTTTGTTGCCTATCATCTGCCAGTGCCCTCCTATGTGAGAATGATTTTCACCGTGGTCACGCTTAAACTGTCCTTTACAGGTGCGTGGTTGCATTTCCTGATGATTATAAGGCTCTTGTGCCAAAGCTCCTAATCGAGACAATGACAGCTTTAGGGGCAAGTTTTGTTTCCCGCATCAATCTTGCCACTGGAGAAGTTGTTCCTGAAACAAAATCACTTGGAAAAGGTACGATTTGCTTTTCTTGTTAGTTCCTTTATGATAATTAATGTGTGGTTTGACTTCTTAGATCAGTATGATTTGTCTTCTATTCAACTGTATTATATGTTGAAAGAAGTCCTACCCATTATCCCCTTGTTTAGCTCTTCCGCTAAGGGATTGTTGTGTAACAAGTGCATAATGTCCACTTTAAAAAACCATGCATTTTATCATCAACTTGATGAATTAATTTCAAGATGTAAGGTTTTCCTACCATAACAGGTTACTCGAAAGGCATAATCAGACATTTATTTTTACATATATATCTCTTTATTTGAGACTCTATTCTGTTCACCTTTTTGGCTTTTATTGAATTGAGAAATGAGTTTGATTTTCCATTTTTTGGTGGGTTGAATCAGTAAAATAAATAGGAATTTGTAGTTATACCTTATGAAAACAAACTTCTTTTGTGGTAGAAATTATTCCCTTTTTTTTTTTTACTATTATTCATTTTGTCTTCAAAGATGTTAATTTTCACTTGCAAATCATTAGCTACTAAGAATCTGAATGAGATATGACAAATAGGCTGAGTAAAGCAAGATGAGATGATTTCTGTTGCACCAAAAAAAGAAACAAAATAAATAAAAGCAAGATGAATCAAGAACCTTTTTATGCCCTACACCTTATGTGCTAAAAGGTAGCTGAAAGTTTTCAAAACCCTTGTTTTCTTCACCTGCGCCTCTGTGACTCCAGTATTTATTTTTTGGGTTTCTTTTTTCATGCTGAGCCTACGATTTTTCACTTTATACGCATCTTTTCTCTATTATTTGGAAGTGCATATTTTCATTCTGTGGTTGGTTTAAGTCATTTCAGTTTTTTCTATGGTATCTGTGGGGATTTTCAACTTGAGGTCAAATTTTCATTTTGTATACATCTGATGGGTTTGTGAATGCAAAAGTGTTTAACAGTTATTGAAGTCCCCTTCTTTTATATGTGGCATTTTTTGAGGATTTGGGCTTAAGCTAATGGTACATTAATTCGATAACTAGCTTTTTTATTTTTAATTTGAAAGAACTGAATTAGTTATTTTTCTTTTTAGAATCCTAATTCTTAAGTAGAAAGAAAGATTCACAATTTTGAATAACTCAATTTTGTCTTATTACAGATATGCAGGCCATAGACTTGTAGTAACATTCCTAGTTCCATAATTCTTGGGTCCAATTTCATGGTAGTTTCTAAAGTCATTTGGTGGTGCTGGGAATGTTCATATCAAATGAACAACTCTTTCACAAAATCTCTATTCCCGTCATTTTGATTGTTGTGTGGTGATATTTTCCTTGTCATTTCAGGCATATTGGATATTTTGTCTGGAAACATTGCAAAGGGTATAAAGATCCAGACTAAGCATCTTGAGGCCTTGATTGAATTGCATAACATGACAGGGATTTTTGCACGAAATATCCAGCACTTGTTTTCTGAATCTGATCTTCGTGTTTTAATGGATACTCTGAAAGCTGTCTACCTTCCTTATGAATCATTTAAACAGAGGTGAAAAACACTGAACAAGTTAGATTGATTTTGATTAGAGAAACAACATGCCGTTTTATGTTACTTAAGTCATTGTTGGATGTTGATTAGGTATGGACAGATGGAACGGGCAATTCTCTCTTCTGAGATTGCAGGGGTTGATTTAAGGGGAGCTGTTACTCGTGGTGTAGGAGCCCAGGGCATTGAACTAAGTGAAACTGTTAGAAGAATGGAAGAATCTATTCCCCAGGTCATTGTACTTCTTGAAGCAGCTGTGGAGAGGTGCATTAGCCTGACAGGCGGTTCTGAGGCAGATGAGTTAATTCTTGCACTTGATGATATAATGTTGCAGTATATTTCGTCCCTTCAAGAAACTCTTAAATCGCTAAGACTTATCTGTGGAGTGGATAATATCGGTGACTCAAAAAAGGAAATAGGTATGGAGAAAAAGGAAATCAGTCAAAATGTACGCAAAGCTGACTTAGTTTCAAATGAAGAGGAATGGTCAATTGTCCAAGGAGCTTTGCAAATACTTACAGTTGCAGATTGCTTAACAAGCCGGTCCTCTGTTTTTGAAGCCTCCCTGAGAGCAACTCTAGCTAGACTAAGCACCAGTTTGTCTGTTTCAGTATTTGGGTCAAGTTTGGATCAGAACCAATCTCATGCTGCTAATAACGAACAAAGTGTGGAGCCACCCATAGGTGGTAGGGCTTCCTTGGATGTTGCAGCTATAAGGCTTGTTGATGTTCCTGAGAAGGCTCGTAAATTGTTTAATCTTCTAGATCAGGTACTCAGAACGTAATTTCTTTGCATTTGTCTTATTTCTGGGGTTGTTGCTTTTTTGCCCTCCGAAATCTGCTATTTCTGTATGTTGGTAAAGAACTTGGAAAATTCTTTGGCTTTTTAATGCTTAGATTACAATTTTTCTTTGTATGTATTTTGCAGTCAAAAGATCCTCGGTTTCATGCACTCCAACACTCATCACAGAGGGTTGCAGCATTTGCTGATACAGTGAATGAACTTGTCTATGATGTTCTCATTTCAAAAGTGCGGCAACGCCTCAGCGAAGTCGCTCGTTTGCCAATCTGGTCTTCAATAGAGGAACCAAGTGCATTTCCCCTTCCAACCTTCAGTGCTTACCCACAGTCTTATGTGACCAGTATTGGTGAATATCTCCTTACTTTGCCCCAGCAGTTGGAACCTCTTGCTGAGGGAATATCCAACAGTGACGCCAACAACGAAGAAGCACAGTTTTTTGCAACTGAATGGATGTTCAAAGTAAGCGAACCTACATTGTGTCATTGAGAAATTGAGTTTCTTTTCTTCTTCTTTGCATTCCTTTATCCTACTGCATAGCATAACAACTTGTACGAAGCTCATTTTGAGTGAGTGTTATTTTCTTTTAGGCTATATTTTATAAAAAGTTTAACCATGTGTATTACTGTACAGGTAGCTGAAGGTGCGACTGCTCTTTACATGGAACAGTTGAGGGGCATCCAGTATATAACAGATCGTGGAGCGCAGCAGCTATCTGTCGATATCGAATACTTGACGAATGTACTCCATGCTCTGTCTGTGGATATTCCTGCAGCTCTTGCAACATTCTACACTTGCCTCTCAACCCCAAGAGACCAGCTCAAGGATCTCCTCAAATCAGATGCAGGCAACCAACTCGACATGCCCACCGCTACTCTTGTATGTAAAATTCGACGAATTAGCTTAGACTCATGATCACTTTCATTAACTGTCATCGCGTTTTCATTTCCTTCGCTCCCAAAGGTTTTGTTTTAGTGGAGGAATACATGTAAGAAATAATAATACGTTTTTAGAATCCCTGGTTGATTTTCTATAGGTATTATCAGTCTTTATCATTTTTTCGTACGCCTATGTTTGACAAATTCAGTAACATAATACAAAATATATCGTTTATTTCATCTAAATTGTACTTTTACTTCTAATTTTTGGTGATAAATGAAGTTGATCGAAATATATCGTTTATTTCATCTAAATTGTACTTTTACTTCTAATTTTTGGTGATAAATGAAGTTGATCGGTGATATGTGATAAGAACTTTAGGAGAGTCGCTTTCTAAAAGCTAACTTATGAGGGTAGAGAGTTCAAAGTCTTTATAAATTTCATATCAATTTTGTATTTAATTAATATGGAATTTAAGTCTCATACCTAGATCAAACCGTAACATTCGTACCTTCATAAGGACCAATGTCCTCATTGGTTACGGTTGACACTTTCAGGTCACCACTCCATGGGTTATCACTATGAGATTCTTGTTGGTCACGGCCACGTTGGTCATGACTGGCACTCCCAGGCCACCACTCCAAGACCGGCTCTGATACCAATTGATAAGAACTTTAGGAAAGTCACACTCCAAAAATTAGCTTATAAGGGTAGAGAGCTCAAAGTCCTTATAAATTCCATATCAATTTATAAGGACTTTTAATCAATATGGAATTTATAAGAACTTTGGGCTCTCTACCCTCATAAGCTAACTTTTAGGGTGTGGCTCTCCTAAAGTCTTTATCAATATGTTGTTGGGAATTCAAATTTGTTTATTAAAAAATGTTAGGTCTGTGTTTGAGTAAAGGGGTGTTCTCTAAACCCATGAAGGATTTGGTTGTTATGAGATTGGGCAATCGAGTATATGCAGCCTTACTCTTAATTAATAAAGTGGCTATTAATTATGATTTAAAAGGTGTAAAAGAGTTGTGCTTCCCTCTGAAAATGAGGTATGAAATGAAGACACTACGAAGAAGTTTCGGGAGTTACGAAGGAAACTTTGAGCTCATATTGATCATGGGTTGAGAATGGGAATTGAACTTTATGAAATCAAATCTCCTGTTGTTCCTCAGTAGCTCAGTGATAGAGCGGTCGGCTGTTAATTGACTAGTCGTAGGTTCGAATCCTATTTGGGAATATTTGATTTATTTCGAATTATTAAAAAATTCAATCAGTTCGATCAATTTAATCATTAAAACCTTGAACCGTCTAAATGACTTAAGTTTGAAAATTAAAGAGTTTAGTTTTCAAATATTAATTTGTAAATTATGACTAATATTTTGCATTTACTATTGTTAGAGATTGTAATGCTATTTCACAACAATTTATAAATTTATTTTATTATAATTAATTATTTATATTTTATATAACCATTAAAAATACGAATTTTTAGATTGTAGTGAAATTGAAAATTTATAATTAAGATGAACTTAAATTTAAAAATAAAAACTATGCTCTAAAATATTTTAGACCTAATTTTAGCAAGTTAACCTAATTTAGAGGTATAACTTAAGATCTTTTCTCAACACACCAACGTTTGCAATCTATACATACCTCAACACGTCTATCAAAAATATACATATGTTCATGATATAGTTATTTTTCATTTATGTATACTATGCTATGAAATAACCTAATTTAATCTCTAGGTATATTTTTTATTTGTTTATTATTTAAAATGTTTTCACTTATATTTATCATATACTCCTTGCATTTAATTTCAATAGCAAAAGTGTAACCTAACTCATGTTTTTCAACTTAATCAAAATTTTGTCACATGGAAAGAATCTTGTTAGGATCCAAATAGAATTGGGTATGGAGAGAGTCAAACTGGCAAATGGGGACGTAGAGTTGTAGACTGTCATAGTACCGTCAAAAGTCAAAACAAAATCTTAAAACAACCAAAAAAAGAAAAAAAAACAATTGCTAATAGTTAATATTTTAAAAATTGCATTTGATAAAAAATTTAAGGGTTGAACAATATTCTAACTATCAGGTTACAAATTTACCAATTGTTGGTTCTGATCATGCTCCTGTGTTCCTTGAAACTGCCCCGAGAGAGCTGAAGGGTCTTAGGCAGTTTAAGTTTGAAGTTTTTTGGAGTGAGCATCCGGATTGTGCTCAGATCATAAAAGCAGGCTGGGAACGTCAGTTTGGTGGTTCTAGACTATACCAGATAGTGCAGAAGCAGAAAGCCTGTAAATCTACACTCATTGAATGGAGTAAGAGGGTTTTTCCTAACTTCCGAAAGGAGATTGATGCTCTTATGGCACAGGTTGCTGAGTTGCAGGCGAAAACTGAATGTAGTGCTGAGGAAAAGCGTCAGATTAGGAAGCTGGTTGGAAATTTAAAGCAAGCGTGGGAAGGGGAAGAGAAATATTGGTTATCCAGATCTAGAGTGAAATGGTTAGAGGCTGGGGATAAGAATACAAAATTCTTTCATCAGTCAACTTTGCAGAGACGGCGAGGTAATAAGGTTCTTCGAATAAAAGGCCATGATGGGAGGTGGATAGAGGATGAATCAGGAGTGATTGCTCAATTTTGTGAGTTTTACCAGACCCTATTCTCTAGTGAGGGCTGTAGTGATATTGATGCAGTCCTCTATGCTATCCATAGGGTTGTTACCGATGAGATGAATGCGGTTTTGGTTGGTGAGATAACTGAAGATGAAATAATGGCAGCTGTATTTCACCTTGGAGCTTTGAAAGCTCCAGGGCCTGATGGATTTAATGGGTTGTTCTATCAGAAGTTCTGGGGTATTCTTAAAACTGTTATTGTTTCTGGTGTTCAGAGTTTTTTTCAACATGGCTATATGTTGAAAGAAATGAATAAGGCTTGTGTGACCTTGGTACCTAAAGTGAAGAACCCAGAGGATGTTTCACAGTTTAGACCTATTAGCTGTTGTAACTTCAACTACAAGATAATCTCTAAGATCATGACTGAGAGACTGAGGGTGTATATGGGTGAAATTATTACTTGCAATCAAAGTGGCTTTGTGGAGGGGAGGCAGATACAAGATAATATTCTGGTGGCCAGTGAAGTGTTTCACAATTTGAAGATTAGAAAAGGGCAGAAGTATGGTTTGGCTCTGAAACTTGATATGGCCAAAGCATATGATAGAGTGGAGTGGATTTTTTTGCAAGCAGTTATGGAGAAAATGGGCTTCCATTCAACTTGGATAAGGTGGATCATGGAGTGTATCTCCTCTGTT
>JAOSBM010000205.1:3584871-3615263 GCA_027568955.1 Erythroxylum tenue
TGATTAATATATGAATGCTATCACATAAATAGAAATTATACCTTATTACGTAACTTGATTCTTTTCTAATCGCTTTCCTGTAATCATTTTTTAAATTGGTTCATCATAATTGCAATAGTTGTACACGTGTTCGACTTCTAATGGTATCTATATAAACGAGTTAAGAGAACTCTACAAGTAGTGTAGAGAGATCTACATAAAAAGTACTAACTTCTTTAGAGTCTAAGTTTATTTATAATAAGGTTTGGACCATTTCGTAATTTAATTAAAATAAAATTTTTATTTCATTTAAACTTAACTACAATTATAATTTTGACTAAGTACTAATTTGGCCCAAATAAGATCCAATATTTCATATTGATCATTATTTATTATTCATATCATATTTAATTTTAAAATTTTTAAACTTTATAATCAAGTGTAACATAATTAAATTACATTTTCTCTTTATAAATATTCTTTGTGTGTGAATCATTAAGTTCTTAAATATTTTGAAAATGAATATGAATTATAACTCTAAATCATATTTTAGATTAGATAAAATAAATTCTTATCTTTAATTTTCTAATTAAATAATTTATATCTTTATATTAAGATTGATGTCTAACAATACATCATGACCATCTAAATATTAGTGGTTCTGCCGGATTCTGGCCGAACAGTGCGTTGCCGTTTGGATCCATGAATCGACTATTCTTCGTCTTGATGGTAACGCTGAGATCCCTGCAAAACAAAGAAGGCACGTCGGGGGTTGTGTCCCGATTAGCCCCTCCGACGCTCAAGTCAGTTTTGGTGAGGGCGATGATAGCTGAAAGCTAAGCAAAGTAGGGTTTCTTTCTCTCCTCCCTGAATTATGGAGGAATAGTATCTTATATACCTGAGATCGCTAGGTTTAGGTCTTTGCGTAAGTATTTATATTTGCATGGGAAACTATCACTTTCCGCTGGGCCGTTGATATTTGGGCCTGGGCCTGGGCCTAGAATAGCCGACCCAACCAGTTGCAATTTTGAAGAATTTTGCAAGATGTGTTCAATCAAAACAGATCATATATATCACATGAATAAAACTCAGCTCAATCAATATAACACATCATATAGATTTATGCCTCATATATCACATTATTCATCATGTTTTAACAAGCACCTTAACAATATAATCACTTTACTTAATCATTTCATAAGCATCTTCTGAATGCAAAAACTTTATATAATCATTAGAATATTTCAATCGAAATTGATTAAAATTGTAATTAATTAATTAATTAATTAGATTTTAATTGATTAAACAATTGTTTAATTAATTAATTATTTATTTATTTTTATACGTGTTAAATATATTTTAATTAATTTTGTTTTAATTAATCAACTAATTAATAATATTTTAATTAATTGATTGATTAATTATATCTTAATTATATTTAATAAAAATTTTATAAAAACTTAGGTCACACCTATGACACTCTCATATATATACTTTATTAATAACAAGTAAGGTCACAGGTGTAACACTTACTTTTTATTTTTAATTAAATATAATTAATTAAATGATTAAATAAAATATAACTAATAAATTAAATAATTAAAATATATGGTCAGAGGGGTGACTTAAGTGTCACGCCTATAACATATATATATTTTATCATTTTTAATAAAATATAATTAATTAATTAATTAATTAATTAAAATATAATTATTTAACTAAATAACTAAAATATAAGATCACAAGCATAACTTAGGTGTCACGCCTATGACACACACACACATATATATATACATATATATTTAATTTTTAATTAAATATAATTAATTAATTAATTAATTAAAATATAATTAAGACATATATAAAATATGATTAATTAATTAATTGATGAAAATAAAATTAACGCCAATGATCTCTTAATATGTAACACTTAATTAACTTAATAATATATAAAATATTATTAATTATTAATTATCATTAAGCTAATCATTCCTTCCTTCCTTCAACTGATTAAAATTTAATTATCTGTAATTCTATTTTAATTAATTAATTAGTTATATTTTAATTAATAAAGTATATTTTAAGTATATTCAATTAAAAATTGAAAAAATTTAATTTTTATAGGCATTAATAATAACATAAGCAATAATTAATTGTTAATAATTAATAATTAATAATTAGTTATATTTTAATAAATAAATAAATTAATTATATTTTAATTATTGTTAATTATATTTTAATTAATTAACTATATTTTTAGTATATTTAATTAAGAAATAAAAAATATGTCACACTTGTGACTACTACACTTAATTAACTTAACAATAACTAATAATGAATAGTAACATTTTATTTTAATAAATTAATAAATTAATTATAGTTTAATTAATCAATATATTAATTACATTTTAATTAGCCAATTAATTATATATATATTATTTTAATTAAAAATACAAAAATATATGCACTAATTATATTTTAGTTAATTATAATTTAATTATATTTAATTAAAAATGACAACAAAAATATTTTTAGTATATTTAATTAAAAAATAAAAATATACCTTTTTCACAGGCGTGAGAACACTTAAATCACGCCTATGACTCTTAGACTTAATTAACTTAACAATAACTAATAATAAATAATAATATTTAATTTAATTTTAATTAATTAATCAATCAATCAATTATAGTTTAATTAATCAATCTATTAATTATATTTTAATTAGTCAATTAATAATATATAAATTATATTTAATTAAAAATGACAGAAAATATATTTTTAATTATATTTTAATTAATTAATTAATTATAATTTAATTATATTTCATTAAAAATGATAAGAAAAATATCTTTGTATATTTAATTAAGGAATTAATTAATCACTGTAAATGTGATGACAATATTTTTAATTAATCAATTAATTATTTTTAATTAATCAATCAATTAATTATATATTTTAGTTAATTTATTAATTATATTTTAATTCTATTCAATAAAAAATTTAAATAAAAAATATATGTGTCTCACGGATAAGCCTGTGAGGAATAAGTCCATACGTGACGCAACGACTGTAATTGTTATGGTCGAACTCGAAACAGATCACCTGTTCTACTTCCTGTCATGTTCTATGATCTATCCATGCAATAATAACCCGTCATGGTCCCGCAACTTTATGGGAAACATTGGCCGGAAGCTTTCCTCTTTATTTCTTTTAAAGCTGAAACCATTTACTACTTGATAGATCGAGAAAGAGAGCGTTCCAGTTATTTAATGATAATCATGGACGGATAAGAAGCAATGCTTTTAATACAATACAAGAAGTTGAAGAACTGAAAAACGAGTTTTGGCAACTTAATCACACAAACTTCAAACTAGCCAGAAAAGAAGAGAAAAGAAAAGTATCAGAGCTTGAAGTTGGAGCACTGGGTATCAGGCAACTGAAGTGTATGAGTGAAGGACATCCTAGAAGAAGCCAAATCAAACTCAAGTAGATGATCCTGCAATTGATATGCCCCTATAACTATAGGAGTAGTTGGTATTGGAGCTTCAGCGCCGTCGAGGAATGCCAAGCATGACAAACCATGTCTTATCACCACAACCGAATTAGCCCCATACAATTTCCACTGCACATTCTTGTTCTCGAACACGAATGTAATGGCGGGGACAGCCAGCCCAAGACCCGATATCATGGGAACTTGACTTGTCGCATAGCATTCAGTGAAAGGGGCTACAGGTGCGACCTTGGTGACGTTCTCGACAGCAATCCCCTCATCAAACGCCTTCACAAGAGCCTGGAAGATTGATCTCTCGAGTGTGGTATAAGGGACGACGGTGGATATTTTAGTTCCTCCTTTACCATTTCTGTGGAATTCAAGCAATTTGGTGTCTATGGGAATGGGTTTTTCGTTCACAAGGATTGAAGTGACCTTGACGAAGTGGTCAGGCGATGGTGGTCCTCTGATCTGAATATCTGAACCTAAAATGGTATTGGGGTAGAGTCTTGTGTGTCTAAATCGAGGTGACAAGTCAATGAATTCGGATGCATTGTAATTTGTGTAAAACAAGTAGGGAGTGTCTCCAAACAAGATGACACCGTCGGATTCGGAAGATGTGGGTAGGCAAATGGCGAATTTACGTCTAAAGCTACCAGCGAAAGATGAAGAAAGCTGCATTGGCATGCCAATAGCAAATCTTCCAAGTCCAAGCATACCCTTTGTGCCACTAGCGAGATTGCTTATGTCCCATGCATTTGCACAAGCAAATATGAAATTAGGAATCGTGACTTGGGGTCCTGCCTTTTTCCCGTCGGTGGATCGGAGAGCAATTGTGTCCCTGGAAATCTCTCCCACTTCAGTCTTCCCGTGGACCGTTTCCACAGACACGACGTAACAAGTGTTGTTGTGGCACCTTGGCGAGATATCGAGGTTTGGGTTGCATCTAGTGATACAGCCGCGAGTGTTGGCCACTGAGCATGCGGCTGAGCCACAAGGGCTCGGTCTGAAGGTGGAAGAATCGTAACCCTCGTTGCATTTCATCCAAAAATGCTCCCCCCCAACATCAACTACAAGGCTTTTCTCTACCAGTGGTGTTCCTATACTGAGTTTGGTCACGTATTGGAGAGTGGCAGAATCTTTAGAAACTGAGAGGAATAGTGCTTTTGGCTTTGAAGGCGCAGCCGCGTTGCAGAGACTGATGCAAACAAGGAAGGAGAGAAAGATTAGTTTAGGTGTAGAAGCCATTGATTGAAGGAAAAATGTAGTATCTCTACCAAGAGAAGAAGGAAATGTGCGTTTGTGATGAGAAAATGGAGAATGCGTAAGAATATTTATAAGGGCATTGTGGATTGGACTAAGCAGCCATATGTGACCTTCGTCAGTGTACTGCACACAAGTTGATGAGGTTGGCAAGAGAATTGAAGATGTCAAGTGGCAGATGTAGGTAGTCGAGTCAAACAATACGCATTGTATAGTTGGTTCTGAGCTGCTTCTCATGTCACGACACACGGTCGGGTACTCGCAGGCCATGTTCTGGTTATTACTTCAAGTTTTATTGAGATTTGAAGTATCTTATCCAAATTCGATCAAAAATTTATCTAAACATGAATTTTTATTTTTCTTTTTATTTATAAATTATAATTTTTAAAATTAAAAACACAAATTTAAATTTATAAATTAAAATTTGGCTCGAATTTATGTCATTCATATCAAATTTAAGATAAAATTTATCTATTTTCATTGCTATTATTGGTTACATGTGGTCCCGGTTTGCACTTTGTAGGGTTTAGAAGAGATATAAATTAATTTTTATTGAGTAGTTTAAATAAAATTCAGTCTAATAAATGTTACAGATTAAAAATAAATAAATAGAGGTCCCCTTTTAGTTGAGAAATGAATTTGCTAAAGATATTTTAAGTAGCCGCACGAGATAGGTGACACCATGAGCTCTTGACGAGGCATTCCAATATGCTTACTCTTTATCTCTAAGGAAAATTCATATTTTTTTTTTGGTAAATAAGGAAAATTCATATTACTCTGTGTAAAATGTAGTTCGTAATGATAATTTAGTTACGTATCTCAAATCGAACGTAAAAGGACAATAAATGAATAAATGCGAAAAATATCTGATTTCGGTTCCATAATTTTAAACGAGCTTTCTGAACTGAAACGAGCTTGAATCTATCGCCGCCTTCATGAGAACTGCTCACGGGGACATGGTAAAGCCTTTCTACAGTTTTTTTAAAATGTAAGCTCTCTTAACGAGTCGGAGAATCCTTATGCTTACAAATGACATGAGCAACTACAGGAGACCTTAATCTTTATATATAACTTCCATATCGAGCTTCCCCATCATAGATTTGATATGAGTTTAGTTCACACTGATCGGGATCCATTTTCCTCCTAGACTTCGACTCATTGACTTATATCATTTATTGAGCCACTTTATTATCTTTATGCGGATCAAATTACGTAACTTAACCGATGAGTTATTGAAAAACCGAAAAATGCAATTAAATGTTGTCCAACTTTATGGGAAAAGTAAAAAATGTCTAACATCCCCCTGAACAATACTTAATTGCAATATTGATTCAAGTTTTAAACAGTTTAAAAACTCGGTTAAGTACTTAAGTCACGTTACTGTATTATTCGACTAGGTTTAAAAACAAAATATTTGATCCAAAGATAACTAAAGTCCATCATTTCATCCTACAAGGCTTTCGATACTGAAAAGTATCAAATGTATGTGTTATGTGTGACACAAATCTAATACAATCACACATATCTAATACCTCACTAACATGAATGGGAAAATGGAGTGTGGTAAACTAAGATGATACATGCATGATCTAAATTATATCATCTTTGTTTGTAGGACTCGATTTCTCCAAACTTTATGCTAAACTGCATATGCTAAATAGTATTAGAAAAATCATATTTTCTCTCACCGAATGCTAAACAGCATTAGAGAATACATGTTCCTCTCACCAAATGCTAAATTACATCAGAGAAAACTTTTATGCTCTCTAACTAAATGTCAAATTGCATTAGAGAACCTTTATGAGATTAAATCCTTATATCCCTTATATCATGTCAAAATGGATATTCGTACTAAATTATTTGTGTTCCAATGACATAGGCCCAAGGTCAATTTATATATATGCCCAATGACCTTTAAAATGCTTAAGATTGACATAGATCTTAAGACTTTCATACTTATTAAGACAATGTAAGATAGCAAGTATTACTGAGGATAAATGATGATCATTTTTATTAATGAACCACCATACTGTCATAATACATCAAATCTATAAATGAACAAATGTACATGGAGTAAACATAATGATCCCCTAACTAACAGTATCTAAGAACTTCAAAACACCCATACTGTATACTTGTCTCTCAAACACAAGCTGGCGAAGTCCTTTAGTTAAAGGATCAGCTTACATTTCCTCAGCCCTTAAATGCTCTAAAACTTATTGTCACCTTTTTCATATTAACTTCATTATGGTCAAATATTTAACCTTCAAATGCTAAGACCTTATGATATTTTTTGTTATTACTAAACAACATAGTAGTAAGATTGTCACAGTATAATCAAATGGGATTAGTTACTGAATCAACTACAGACAACTCAGAAATCAAGTTTCTAAGCCAAACCGCCTATGAAGCAGCCCTATAGCATGCACTCTGCATGCATGGCCGAGGACGTCACACATGTCTACTTGACACTCTTCTACGACATTGTACCATCTGCAAACATAAAAATATAACCTTAAGTGGACTTTCGATTATCCGGAAACATAGCAAAATTTTGAATCTGGATTCCTTATGAGGTTTAGACTGTTGACTTTTCTATATGTCAACACATAATCCTTGATTCCTTTTAAGTTTCTCAATACTCGTTTGACAGCATTTCAATGGTCTACACCTGGGTTAGCCAGATATTAACCTAACAGTCTAATAATAAATGCAATGTCTCACCTAGTACTTACCCGAGCATACAGCAGGTTACTAATCGGACTAGAACATGGAACATTCCTCATAGGCTCTCTCTTTACTTTATTCTTTTGACACTATATCAAAGATCATCTCTCACTATGAGATATTGGTGCTACAACAGGTTTACTGTCATCTATATTAAACCTTCGTAACACTTGTTCAATGTATGCACTTTGTGAGAGGCCTAATGAGTGTTGAGATTTGTCTTAGTGAATCAACATACCTAGGACAAAGATGCTTTATCAAGGTCCTTCATATTGAAATACTTGGACAAAAGTTGTTTAACCTCATGCAATATGGTTAAGTTATTTAATGTGAGCAATATATCATTCACATACAATAATAGGAAGATAATTTTGTAGAGCATTTTGTTCCTCTTTCTTACATCAAATCCTTATTACAATTGCAATTCATTTTTTTTTGTATTTTTTAATGTGTGTATTAATAAATACATATTATTTTTAAAATTTTGTATTAAATAATACTTTGGTCCTGTTTGACAATCAGCAGATTACATTAGTTGTTAGATGATTCTATCAACGGTTAGCTAATAGCAGATTAATATAGTTGATTTGACTAGCGGATAATATTAGCGGTTTGTTTAAAGATGTTTGATAAAATTAGATGTTTATTATTTGTTGTTTATGTATAAAATGACTTATGAGAGTATGACTTAAAAAAATTTATAAGGACATAATTATTAACTATTTATATCTTAGTATTTCTTTAAATATATTCATAAGAATTTAGATAGAGCAAAAAATGTCAACACCACCATTTTCTTCAATATCTTCCATCGATTCTTAAGAACACCGAAAACCTAACTTCTCGATAATGAATGAGTTCGATTAAATTTTTTTCGAAATCCTCTTGAATTGGCAAGGGCTCTTGGATTGACAAGGGCTAATGAAGAACTTGAGAGATCACTAAAATACCACTAAAAATAAGCTTGAGAAAGAATTTCGTTAGATCACACCAGGAGTTTTTCCTCAAATACAGCACCAACAACAAAGTTAATATGAAATTGAGTATGTAAAATTGATATCGATTTAATTTTTAATTTAAGGAAATATAAGTTTTTTGTTATTTTAATTTTAATTGTTTAAATTTAAAAATTGAATCTATATTTTTCAATATATTAAGTTAAAAGAAATTTTTTAAAATATTATTTATATTAATCTCTTAAAATTTAAACTTAGATAAAAATAATTAATTTAAATTTGACTTATTAATTTTAGATTAAATTAAATTGAAATAAACGCAACATACAACTGATAATAATATTATATACTAAATATTGATATAAAAAAAAGGATATCAATTGTTACAGTACTCCTTTTGCATAGCCAAGCACAACAACTTCAGTATTTAATTGTGATATCCCCTTGATTCCGATAAGCATGTTGCAGGCCCAGCATAGCTCGAGCGCCACTTTGAGCCGTCGAGTAGAAACGTTGGTGCACAAAGGAAGAGAGAGTCAGTCAATTTAGGCTGCTGGATCCGATTTTGAAGAATGAATGGCTAACACATCTGCTTTTGTTGCCAATTAGTGAGGCTGCGCTGGTGCAGGTACATCACAGGTGCGATGATTTGTAACAGTCTAGCAGAGAAGCACCTTTTGACCCCAAGATCAGGACCCATTTGTGCGAAGAAGTAGAGGTTGGATCAATCAACTGGGGGCTCGGCGAATGGATAAAGAGACGGGACTAGAGGTACAATCAACCCAGAGAAAAGGGCCACCCAGATCAAGTACAAGCTTGGAGGGTATAATGGATTTGCCATGGTAAAGTTTCTTCAAGAAGTAGCAACTTGAAAGAGTCTTTTGTTACAGGAAGAACAACAGAATAGCTTCTTAGATACGAGATTTGCTTGTAAACGGGTAACAAGATATAATAATGAACACAAACGAAGCACAGGGTGAAGAAAAAGCAAAAGAAAAGTGGTTTATACATAGAGCTAGCACGATTTCAAATGCTTAATTTTCTAGTTACTACTCCAAAAGTTGAAAATTTTGGATACACAGAGGGTCTTTCTCCTTGAAGCTTTGGCTTATCAAACTTTGAATCAGATGGGAAGGATAACCAGCGCAAGTCCAACATGTATGCAAGTCCAACAAGTGCAGGATAAGCATAACTATCAGAAACAACGCATTCTCAAACATTAAAAAGCAGAGAGATTGATCTGAATGAAGAGAGGAAAAAAGACTGCTCCGTATGAAAGCACATCAGACCAACATTCGTAGTAAGAAAAATTAAATTCAACAAACTTTGATTGATTGCTTATCACAGACTTTGGTAACTTTAAGGCCTCAAAACATCAAGCTTGGAACAGAAATCCCAAACTCCAAAAAAATTACAGCTTGATTGCTACTTTTGGTTAGTCAAAGAAAGTTAAGACGACCATGGCTACCTTAACTTTTGGCAGAAAATTGATAATGACAGCAGATTTAGTAAAGAAAATGAGATTGAGAGAAAGAAAACAACTGATTATTGCATGTTTTGTACAAATGTTTGTAAAGATGTGATGACCTAGGAATGATACTGTCTAACCAAGCCTTGAATTGTTAGCAGTACCTTTACCTTTAGCTGCCGTCTGAAACTATTTAACTATTAGACTCTGGCTGGTTTTTGCAGCACCGCTGACAAATACACTTCCGATTTGCCCGGTCCATTCGCATCTACTTTCTCTCCCACAACCCATTTGAGCTTTTTATATCCAAACCGCTCTATCAGTCGAGTCAAGGTAGCCTTCTTCTCCTCGTTGGCACAATAAAAGTTATCTAACCAAAACAAACCTCCTGCTCTTAAAATGCGATCTATATCAAACATCAAGAATTCCAATTTCTCAGGTTTAGACCCATCATCCAACCCACTCGACGCATGAATCAAGTCAAACACATTGTTATAGAAAGGGAACCTATGATCCAAACTCAAATACAAGGGGAAAAGCCCTCTTGCTGCAATAAAGTCGCCAAATGGAGCATCAATATTCAGAGTGTTGGTGATCACAGTCACATTCCTTTCAGCCATTCTAGCAGCAAAAGTGCCAGACCCACCACCAATGTCAAATCCTATTCTGATTCCTCCAGTTGCCAAAGCCAAAACATCATCCACAAGAAAATCATTCTTGCCCCTAGCTGTAACATACCTTTTGTTCTCATATCCATTAACGAAATCAAAGCAACCAGCACATTCTCTACTCAATTTCTTTTTATTCAAGCATTCAAAATTCTTGCAACCAAGTCCACTCCAAATAGCAATCTTATCACTAACAGGTTTCCAAAGGGATGTAGGAAAAGGGTACAGACCCACCTTAGGAGCAGACTTGGCAAAACATCTCCTTCTTGGCAGAGGCTCGCATCCACGCAAAATCAACTTCTGGGCAAGACTCCAATCATCAGGGCACGGCCCTGAGACCTTGTAAGTCATGTACTGAGACAACAGATCAGTAGATTTCTCACAAGAGTGGCCTACGGCTGCCACCATTTCAGTGATCCCAGTTCTCGAATCCTTGCCGAGAGGTAGCTGGTGGTGTTGCAAAAACAATTTGAGCTCATTTGCAATATTGGGTCTTGAAATATCAATAGTTTCATATCCCAAAAGCTCTTTCTCCATCTTAGCAAGCTTCCTTTGAGAAGAACTAATCTCCCTCAGGATCAAAGACACCTGCTCTGAGACTAAAGACAGGTTCTTGTTGTGGGTGGCGTGATCTGGATGGTGCTTGGGAGAGGATGTGAAGGCGTATAGTGCAAAAAGATTAGTTGTGACGACAGAGAAGATCATCATAAGATTCACTGCGGAGGACCAAAAAGTTCCCTTCTTGAATCTTGCTGTTCCATCTCCAATGTTTAGAGAGACAGAACCCATATCGCTTCTCTCGTGATTCTCACAGAGGAAGAACAATGACCGACGGAGAAGTGGAAAAGTGTAGGAGGAGAGTGAGATCCGAGAAGCTAAATGCGAGTGGATGTGGAGATAGTTTGCTGGGAGAAGTGAGTGTGACTCTTTAAGTGTACACGGGTTGTTTTGCCCATCTTACAATTTACAAGACAAAAGAACACGTCAACTCCCACCTTTTCAACGGCTAAAACAGTCAACACAAGAGTGAGTGAGTAATGTATTTTTCTTTTGTGGAGTTAAGAATTAAGATCTTCTTAGTTTTATATTCCTTTTTAACAAGAAAAATATATGAAATCTAAATTCAGTAATGTGTCATAAAATCTGTGTTTATAATAATAATAATAAATAAAAATTACATCTGTCCAAATCAAAATGCTAATTTCGGCGGAATTAAAAAGGGGAATAAATTCTATGTTGCATCATTTAGCAAAGGGGGGTCTACATGTCAAAATTTTCAAAACCGAAAATGACTTTTATTAAATATATTATTTAACAAATTTATAAAATTTAAAATATAAAATTCACAGATAAGCTAAACCATAAGTTCACAAGTTCAAGTCTCGAAAACAACTAAAAAGTAGATGTAACAATAAATAATATTGAAATAAGAGGCACAACTTAGGCCGAATCTAGTAAACTAAATTGTTATTTCAATCTGTTTGGTTTTGAGAGAAAAAAAAAACAGCTAAAATCAAAGGTAATTAGTACCAATTTTCCAGTTGCATAGCTTTAAAGTTTAAATTTTAGAAGCTTTTAATTACGACGACATTTCGGCTCCTTTTGATTGGCAGGAAAGTAAAGTAAATTTGGAATATAATTTTTTAAAAAATAAATCTATAGAAAATAAAGATATTCATATGATTGGAAACTTATAAGAATTCTAATAGAAAAGTTGAGTAGATTCTTATTATAGTCTTTAATATGCAACAGTATTTGTATTTCATGAAACGTAACTTAATTTTGACTTGTATTTTTAATTATATCCTTACAATCCGAATAAAAATCGAGATCGTTAAATAAGGAAAAATATGAACCTAAAGATTGTCGATTGAAACTTTTGAGCAAAAATATTCAAAATCCTACTAACAGAAGAACAATAAGAATAGTTGAATACAGTATTATGAATATCGGCCGGTACATATCGTATCAGACCAATTCCGGTACGAATTAAAAGATGGGTCGGACCAGGTTTAAATACCAATCAATATCGACCAAGTATTAGTCGATATCGAAAATTTTAAAAAATAAGGGGACTTTTTTGCAAAATTTTCAAAAATTTCCTCCCTCCCTCTTATCTCTCCTTCCCCCCTTGTTTTTCAAAGTTTTTTTTATTAGTTATTTTATTTATTTTAACTTTTATAATTATTGTTAATTTTTAAATTTTGTTTTTAAAATAATAATAAATATTTTTATTACTAATAATAATTATAAATTAAATAAAACTTAAAAATAATTTTTTTGATTTAAATTTATTTTAATATTTTACATAATATTTATTAATAAAGCATTAAAAATATTTTATTTTTTTAATAAATAATTTTAAAATTGTTATTTATAAACTAATATTTATTTTATATATTTTAAATTATTAAATCAAAATTTAATTGAAATTTGTATATTTTAAAATTTATTTATATTTAATTATATTATTAATAATTATTAATTAAAAATTAAATTAAAATTATGATTACGATTTATTATTATGATTTTTTGAGACAGGGTTAAAAACATACAGTACAACTGTATAATACGTCAATGAACTATTTTGTAATTTTTTTAAAAATTTAGGGGCTATTTCATAAATTTAAAAAATTACTCGAAACGGTATTCAATATTAACCGGTACCGGTACAATACCGTACTATAACTCAATCCGGTATCAAGTCCGGTATGGTATTCGTAACATTGGTTGAAGAGGAGGTAGGATTTTATAAAAGAGTTGTTGTAAAGTTGAGAGAGAAGAAATGATTAAATTAGCTAGTGTATTTTTTAGATTAAATTCACGAGGAAAGTAATCTAAATATCAAGAGAGTGTTGAGACTTGAGATTTAGAATCCATGTAAAATGTTACTATTTTCTTTAGATTAGGAAAGCTTTTATTTTTTTAGCATTCAAAACAATGAACCAAACGTGATAATATAAATTTTAAGAAAAATATTACTTTCCCAAACAAAAATTCATGTCAACCAAACGGAGCAAAATAAGATTAGAACAATGTAATTGAGACATTTTGAGGCAAAATTAGGGTTTTTTTTTGGTCTCCCAGGAGGTGTCTACTGGGCCGAAGCCGGTGACTAATCTCCCTTCGCTGCGGGATGCGTCCCATATGGGGGTCACAGCTGACCCAGGAGTCTGCTGCATTCCCAAAAGCAGAGATCGAACCCGAAACTATTTGGTTAAGCGACAAGGGTATGCGCCACCCACGCCAACCCACTAGGTTAGAACATTGTAATTGAGACGAAGGATTTGAATCCTAACTATTTAAGTAAAACTCGTTTGTTTACTCTTAATTGATTACAACTAATTTATTCGTCTAATTTTAAATATACGATTCATTAAATAATTTATCTAAAATATATAATCAATAGACTAATAGATTTTTTTAAGATTTATAGATCTAAAAAATCCAAATTAATGACTTGAGTTTTGTTTATTAAAATTACTCTTTAATTTAGTTAATGCAAAAATAATAAAACAAATTACTTCACAATTAAATTATGTTTTTTCAATGACTTGTTAGATATTTTATTAAAAATATATAATTCATAATTTATTATACAATTTTTTTTGTGAATTTTTATTTAAAAACATATATATTTTTAAATTTTTAATTTAGAAGTACTTTAAAAAATAATTATAACTCTAGTTATAAAAAACATTTTTAAAAAAATCAAATATTGAAATTATTGATTATATAATATTTTTCTTATTAAAACTTGTATTTTTAAAATAAATATTTAAATGTAAAAGGGGTTGTTTGATTTCTTTTAAAATAATTTAGAATTTATTATAATTTTTGAAATAATAAAAAAATCATTTAGTTATTAATATAAATGTATTTTCACTTTTATTTTTTCCCTTTGATTTCTTTCAAGGCAAAGTCCAAAAGCAAATGCAGACAAAACCTCACTAAACCTCATCCCTTCCATTCTGTCGCATTTCTCACTGAGCTACCGAAGCAAGCAGCAGTGGTTCATTTTGTGTTTTGTAACCTCCGCCTCGCTCCTTATCTCTTCATCCCCTCAAAATACAAATGGCCAACGACCAAGACTCCCAATCCCAATCCAAATCCCAATCCCAAACCCAAAACCAACAAGAAGAAGAGCAGCAAGAAGAAGAACAAGAGCAAGACTTCTCTTCCTTGGACTCTGACTCCGACTCCGATTATGACTACGAAGACTACGACTACACTCCCCCTCCCAACGCCGAAGGCGACGTCGTCCTCCCCTACGTCCGGCCCGGAGAAGAGCCACCGGAATGGGACAACACTCCCGACAGGAACATAGCGCGCTTCACCCAAATCCTGGAAAGCCAGGGCATGAAGGAGATGCAAGAGGAAGAGGAACGAAACTATGTTGCTCACGAGGACCTCTATGACTTCCCCAAGGATAGAGAGAACTGGAAAGAGGAAGACTTGAAAGAGCTTTGGATGGATGCCCCTCTTGAGATGAAGAAGCCCGGCTGGGACCCTGTTTGGGCCGACGCCGAAGACTGGGAGGTTGTCAGACAGGAGATTAAGGCCGGACGGAAACCGCCCATTGCGCCCTTCTATGTGCCCTACCGGAAGCCTTATCCGGCGATTCCTGATAATCATTATGATATATCGAATCCCAAGGCGGTTATTGAGGAGTTGGATCGTATTGAGGAGTTTCTCACTTGGGTTAGCTACATTTTTCCTGATGGAAGCACGTATGGGGTTTGAATTTATGTTTCTTATGCTCGCATTTTGCCCCTGATTGTGTTAATTATGCATTATGCATGTGGTTAGGTATGAAGGCACTGTTTGGGATGACTTGGCTCATGGGAAGGGTGTTTATGTCGCTGAACAAGGGCTTGTCAGGTTTTCTTTTGTTTCCTTTCCTTTCTTTTCGAAGGCAGTCTCTTAATTTCTTTAGTGGGAAAGAAAGTATTATATGTTATTTGCTTTAGATATGAAGGTGAATGGCTTCAGAACAACATGGAGGGCCATGGAGTTGTTGAAGTTGATATCCCAGATATAGAACCTGTGCCTGGTTCCAAGTATGTTGCTCGTTTCCTTCTTTCTTTTTTTATTGTTTTGGATGAATATATCACAATTCACAACCAGCATTAAAATGTGCCTGTTAATTAATGTATGATAACTGCATACCTTACATTTCAAGCAACTTTTCAGGCTTGAAGCAAAGATGCGTGCTGAGGGAAAAATAATAAAAAGAGATTTCATGTCTAAAGAAGATCGAGAGTGGCTAGAGATGGATATTGAAGATACCATGGAGTTGGTTGGAGGGCAGTATGAAGTACCCTTTTACGAGAATGATGAGTGGATTAAACACTTCGGAAGGAAACCGTAAGTTTTTTTTTCCCTTTTCTTTTTTCAATGTCCATCCATCCTCCATCTCAAGTTTACATCTGAACTCTATTGTTATACATTTTAATCGTGCATAGCTCAATCTAAATACCATGTGTTGTGTTGAATTCTGAATTCATCTGTTTATAAGGTCCATGATTAGGTTCCTGCTATCCAATCTTGTTGGTACTCAATTGGATGTTGTTCTTCATTTTGATGAATGGTCAAAGAGCTTTAACCTTTTCTTTGTAGTTGGAAGTCAGGGCCAGAATATAAAAGCCGAAAGGAAAGGGAAGAGTTGAGCTGAACTCACTGCAAGCAATTGATCCATAGTGTATTTTTTACTTTGGCAAGTACTTCCTAGGCTGTACACTAACTGATGATCAGCAGTTTATGAATCTGGTTTATACAGCCAGAGAAACACAACATCAATCTGTTGAGAGCCATGGAGAAACAGTTAATCTCTTGCATATGGTCTGAATAATTGAGAAAATTGATACTTGGAAGGACTAATCATATCCCAAACCACTCTTCATTTTCTCAATTAGTCATTTGCTTGCCAGCCTTGACCATGGACAGGAAAACCAAGCTACATATATCTTTATATAGATGACAATGTTCTTCAACTCAATAAATTATCTGGCCTAAAGGAATATTCTGCTAGTTCATGCTTTATTAAAAGAAAAGACATGATTCTGCGGTTTGTGCTGTCTATTACATTTTGATATTTTAGGTGGGGGTATGTTTCAGATTTTTAATTAATTGTCATGGTGTTTCCTTGCTAGGGAGAAAGGTCGATATCGTTATGCTGGCCAATGGAAGCATGGCAGGATGCATGGCTGTGGTGTTTATGAAGTGAATGAAGTTCCCCTATATGTAAGTCCATGACATATAGACAATATGTGAGGGCTTCTTTTGTTATTGAAAGGAGTCGTCTTGTTAAAAAATGTGCAAGAAAATGAGATTCAAATTATTAATAAGAGATTCAAATTATTAATAAGACAGACTTAGAATTGCATTCAGGATCGAATTACTTTTATGTCTCACTTAACGAAAGACCTGTTCCTCTCCCCACCATTCTGCCTACTTCATTCTCCGTCACCCGGTATCTGAATTTGAAAAGATTAAAACTATTCCATATAATCAATTGAGCAATTTATCTTGTACTGCAATTTTTGTGGCAATCTAGTTGCAATGTCAGCGTTTAAATTCCCGGTTGCTTGTTTGTATCTTTTAACATTAATGAGAAATTTATGGTCTATGACTGTTATTTGATGCATTTTAGAGGTACTTGTTACTAAGATGCCCTTATGAGGACCATCTTATGGTGTGACCATAGTCTGTTATTTCTTTTTGTATAGCTACTAATTCTGATATGGGTACAGGGTAGATTCTACTTTGGGGAGTTTGTGGAAGAGGCTACTGATTGTGATGAAAACATTTCAGCGGTATTCTGTGGACTTCTCTTTCCATCATGAATTGAAAATTTTAAATCTCTGACAGTTTGATCTTTCAGGCACATGCAGGAATAGCAGAAGTAGCTGCTGCTAAGGCTCGAATGTTTGTCAACAAGCCGGATGGAAGTATGTCTCTATGGCTCTATTCCTTTTTTCTTGATTTTTTAAGACCAATGTTGAGCTAGAAATCCTGCATTGCTTTAGGCATTTGAAAGCTGAACCTTCATGATTTTCATTCTGATGCTTGAAAATTAATAACTGGAAAAGATATGATGTTAGATATTGTAGATTTGACTATTATATGGGCATAATATACAAACTTGCAGCAGTATCTATTTGATGGGCCAAGTTATAGCTTAACTTACACTTCGCAAATTTAAACTCAACCAGAACTTGAAATGGTCGAACACACCCAGGTCACTTAACTTGAATTAAAGACGAGTTAAATTTAATTATACAGCTGTAATCTTTTAATATAGCAAGTATTGTTTTGTAATTTGGCTTGAGGTATTGACCTAGACAAAACAATGGGTCAAGGGTCAGAATTTGAAATGTTGTCAACTTGAACTTTTATCTAAAATGCCAGAGAATACAGAATATTGTGAGTGTATTACAAGTGAAAGGATTTATTCAAAATAATGCTTTATTGAATTGTTAAATGCACAAAGGTATGGTGGGAGGTTGGAGGGTCAAGCCTCAAACCCTACATAGTCCCAACAAACTTTTAATTGAAGTTTAGACTACTGACCAAATCAATATCAAACTAGTTTACCTGGCTCAACCAAGAAATGGAATATTAATTAACTGGGTATTTGCCACTTAGGTCTTGGGTGTGAAATGGTGTGTGTTGTCTGTTCACTGATTATTCCGTCAATAAAAAGTGACATCTGCTATTATTACCCGATAAGTGATCATATTTGAGACTCCCATGGCATCTTTCTATTATAATCATGATTGCCTTGCTACAGTGGTCAGGGAACAGAGGGGTCCATACAATGATCCTCAACATCCATATTTCTATGAGGAAGAAGATGTGTGGATGGCTCCAGGCTTCATTAACCAGTTTTATGAAGTAAGTAAATTCATTCTTTTATGACTTTAAGGAGTATGAGAGACAAAAATGCTGGTCTGGCAGGTCCCTGATTATTGGAAAAGATATGTGCAAGAGGTGGATCAGGAAAGAGAAATGTGGTTGAACTCCTTCTATAAGGCTCCCCTGAGGTTACCTATGCCTGCTGAGCTTGAATATTGGTGGGAGAACGGTATTGCCTCTTTCCTTCTTATCATCAACTCTCTCCTATTCCCAAAAAGAACTTTGAATGAGGCCATTATATCTCCCTTTTACCAGATTATAAGTATTTTACCGTGTCTTTTATTCCTTGGACCAAATCATATCTTGTATGACAGAAATAAAGATAGTACAAAATAAGTTGCAGGAATTTGGATTATAATAGGAAAAGGAATTCTTGTTTTCCTATGATGAGATAAATTGTTTCAAACTACTCTTTTTTATGATGATCTTCATGTTCTCTGCTTCAATCATTTAACTTGGCTTTTAAGTAGCCAAGGTCAATTTCCTGAATGGACTGTGGGTAGTGATTTCAGTGTCACGTATACCAGAGTATATTCAATTGACAAGGCAGGCCTTTTTACAGCTTTGTCTTGAGAAGGCAAATATTGTATGCCCCTTGCTCTAGCACTTTAATGCAGCTTGCAAACTTCTTTGAGATACGTGATAAGCTGATATGTGTCAATCAAAAGAAGATGAAGAATTTTTATGTGCTAAATATAAATGTGAAGATAGACTATAAAGCATCCACTTCACTGAACTTCTATCTACTTCATGGAGGATGCATTCCCTTATTCCAGTGAATTGAGATCCTTTTGTCAGGACTGCAAAGTCGGTCGTAGATAAACCAGTTGTCCTTTTAACACTATACTTCATAAACTGACAAGAAGGAAAGCATGGAGCAGTAGCTTCTCTTTTGAACAATTATGATAGTTTTAACACTTGCTTTTCTTTTTGCTTGTTCCCTTTTTTTTGACCCTTTGATTTCTACTGTGAACCAGAAAACTAAATCAGTTTCCTTGTTTTTTATTTTCTTTCTTTTTCCTTTTTATAATTTAAACCTCAAATTTTCTACTATTTCACTTGTTTTACCTTTTAATTGCATTTGGCCAGAGGAGGAGCCTGAGTTCATAGTTCTTAACAAAGAACCAGAACCTGATCCTAAAGATCCATCAAAACTTATATGCACTGAAAATCCACTCATCCTACACACAAAAAGTGGGCTGTTAATAAATTATATTGAGGATGAGGAACATGGGGTTCGTTTATTTTGGCAGCCACCATTAAAAGAGGGGGAAGAGATAGATCCTAGTAAAGTTAAGTTCCTACCACTTGGTTTTGATGAGTTCTATGGAAAAAAGGAGGTGGTGAAGAAGGAAAGCTTATTGGAGCGCATTCTAAAAGCAATTGAAAATGCATGTGTGTCGACACTGGAAAAACTAGATAAATGGGTTGAAAAGAAGAAAAAGATTAGTGAGATGAAGATAAAGCTGCTTGAGCAGGAGCTTGAGTTGGTAGAGGCTGAAATTTGTCTGGAAGAGGAAATTGAGGACATGGAAGAAGAATTGAAAATGAGGGAGAAGGAAGAGGGGGAAGAGGGGGAAGAGGAGGAAACAGATGGAAATGCTCTGCTGGACCAAGAGAAAATAACTGCATCATCCACCAAAGATGAGAAATCTTTAGCTGAAGAGGAAGGTGAGGAAGAAGAGGAAGAGGAAGAGGAGGAGGATGCTGGGCCATCAAGTTTTGGGTCTGTTAACCAAGATAAGGGCCCAACAAAGGAGGAACAGAAGGGAAACAAACCTCAGGATTCTTCATTTGCTGCAACTTCATTATCATTTGCTTCATGTAGACTTCTCTCAGCCGTAAGTTTCACATTTCTGTGTTTCTTTTTCATGTATTGCCCTTGCATGATTAAAATTCAATGTAATATTACACTATTGTATATTATCTTTGCAACTGACATATTTCTCCATTCGCAGTTTTCTTAAGCTTGGTACAAGCCTCTGATTTGCAGATAGTTTTTTTTTTCTTTTTACTATATAATTCAGCATCAGCATTGATCTCAAATTCCAATTTTTGTGAGCGTTGGATGTTCAACTAGTTGACGAATTCTACAATGACTGACGTTTCAGTTTGTTTAGTTTATTGTTTGGTTCTAATTGAATTGATCTACTTTCACTAGCTGAGACTTGATTAAATTGTTATATAATTACTATTCTCATCCTTTTGCATTGCTTATTGGATACTAACTACATGTACTTTCTCTGCACCAACTTTTAGATACCATCAAGGCTTCAACAATCAATTTTGGCATGGAAGGAGAACCAATTGCCAAAGAAACCGACTCATTCTTTGGATTTGGAGGGCCCTTGTGGCGTCTCTAGGACTAAATCAGTCAATTTTCGGCCGATTCATGGTCAAAAAGGACGTTTGAGAGCTTCCTTTGGGGAAAATGAAAGGCTTGGGGCCAGAAGCCATTCCTCTAGAAAAACGTCTCAATTGCATTCCTTATCTCGTACTCTATGTCCATCGGCTTCTGTGAAACCCAATCAAAGACTAATGAGGCCTAGAACCCCAAGCCAGACTTGGCTGCATGCAGCACCAGAGAGAGATTCAGACAATGTATTGTCATTGCACTCACAGTTGTCTATTTTTGAGTCATATTCTTGTTCTGTTTCGAGTGAGCCTGTTTCACTGTAAGATATTGTGGGATTCATGCCAGTTCTGCAAAGGCCAAAGCTTGTTGTTGCTACAAAAGACAACTACTGTATCAGGTTTGCCTCGCTGCGCATTGGCTGTTTTGTTTACCATGATTAAAGCCACATTTCTTCTTTTTTCACCTGAAAAAAAACAGGGAATAGAGATGGTTGTTTCTTCCAAAGAACACAGTTGACATCCAGGTCTGAAACTACTTTTTGCATAAAGGGCTATGTGTTTTAGGCTCAAAAAATATACCATATTGAATCTACCGGTCTACCTAGTTAGGTTGTCGGGTTTTAGTATTTAGATGTCAATGCTATTATGATAGGTGTCATGGGTAATATTTTTGGACACGATTGCTGAAGCTTGAAAGCTTCAGTTAACCACATTCATCGAGACGGCAACTACTGCGCGGACACTCTGGCGCACCTCGCAGGACTGGCAGATCCTGGAGTCCAGTTTCTTCCGGTGCCTCCTTTTCCAGTCCTGTCTGGACTCCACCGCGACCAGCTAAGCTTGTTGTACCACCGGGTATGCGCTAGACGCTTGTTTGTGTTTTGTTTAGGTTTTCTTTCGTTTTTTCTCCTCTTTCACTAAAAAAAAAAAGAAAAAAAAGATCAAGATGTTATTTCTATTTATTCAACACACAAATGTTTAGTACAATTTAAACAAATGAAATAAATTCAAAAAACACTATATAATTGCCTAAGAACTATTTATTTAAAGTTTTTAATAAGAATTTTCTTTTAACTTTTTTCAAAGCTTAGGTTTAACCAACTATTAACATACTTTTTTTTATATTAAACACGTAAAGTAAGCAGGGAATTGTATCAAAAACAATCTCTCTCTTAAGTAAGGATAAGGTTACGTATTATTATATTCTTCTAGACTCGTGTTTTAGCGGGATTTTCAGTAAGTATTGTTATTGTTGTTGTAAGTCGGTAAGAAATTGACGTTTCTTTCGTAAGTTGTATGAGTTTCGTCTTTTTGATCATTAATTCCACTTAGCACATGAAAAATTTGGACTTGGAAAATACAGACTTTGTTGTTATGTGTGTTTCTACTTTTCTTTTTCACCAGTTCAGGTTTTCTTCATGTGTCACTAAATTATCTATCTTTCGAAGACAATTACCTTGATGAACCTTTGGTTAGTCATTTCGAGCTATCTTTGTGGATAGTTTATCTAAGCATATTCATAATACAGTTACATTATTCTAGGACCTAAATTAACAATAATTTAAACATCTATACAATACATACTATAAATTTACATACATATAGATTCTCTTTATATGTATTGTAGTTTATCGGAAACCGTCTCTTTATTATGTATGAATAAGGTTATGTATTATCAGATCTTTTCAGATTTTGCTTCATTCCGGGACATGAAACTGGGTGATGATAATCATGGGCGGAGCTACCCCACTTGCCCCCATTGACTTTTAAATATTTTTAATTTAAAATTATTATTTTAAATTTTAATTTCATAAAAAATTTAAAGTTTTGCGCCAATTTAATTAATAGTGACAAAAAATAATTATTATTATAGTTATATTAAGATATCAAATAAAAAATAAAATCTGAGTCTATTTATTTTTATTAAGATTATTATTATTTGAGCCCGTGATTTTTAAAAATAAAAGTCTACAAATAGGGAGATAAAAATTACATGTTTAATTGACTTTTTTTATTCAGATTTTTCTACCTTTTTGACTTCTTCATCATACTACCTTTTGTCTTTTTGGTTTTTCTTCCCCTAACCCCACAAGGATTACCACACTCAAAGTAAAAAACAATAATCTATATTGAACGCAATTATGGAAATGATTCCCCTACAAGCCTCACCTCATTCTAGTGTTGATAAGCAGGGGCGGATCCAGAAATTTTTTTGAGTGAGGGCAAAATTTTATTTTTAATGGGGGCAAAATTTTAATGGGGGCAAAAAATTTTTGAATGGGGGCAAATTTTATTTTATTTAATAAAAAAAATAAAATAATAATTTTTTTATATAAGTTTTTCTAAAAAATGTGGGGGCAGTGGCCCCCAATGTACATCCGCCACTGTTGATAAGTACACTTCTTTTCTTTGGAAGAATATGTAGTACGTATAATTTAGAGATGGGTTTTTGTAAGTTGTAATAGAGTTGGTACAGTTTTAATTTTTACATTCTTTTAGACTTTTAGTGAAGACGCAAGATAAGATTTTTCATTGTAGACCAAAAATCGTAGCATATAAAGTCTTAAAAATGAACAAAAACAGTATAAACCATCTAGTACTAGTGATAATAAGAATAAAAGAAGTACCCTAGATGACCTTACGAATAAAAATAGATGAGCTCATATTTTATTTTTTATTTGATATCTTAATATATCTATTATTTTTTATTATTTTTTGTTACCAATTAAATTATTGGGGGCAAAATTTTAATTTTTAATAGAATTAAAATTTAAAATAATAATTTAAATTAAAAAAATTCAATAATATAATAATATTTTAAATATTTTGTCCCCACTTAAAATAATTTATGGATCCGTCTTGATGATAATGATAATGATGATGGATTTTCTGTTGAAGTCAAGTGCTTTCGTGCACCTTCAACCATAGCGTTACTTAATTACACGATCATCCTTGAAAATTTTTCGTCATATGCATTAATGCATGTCAATACTCGCTCACTCTTCAGTTTTCGTCGGCATTGCCCATCTGTCTTGCTTACTCATAGTTTTATCCCTGTCAATAATGTCATTTTCGTGTCAACCTAAGTGTCAATGATCTTGCTTACTCATAGGTTTTTCCCTGTCAATAATGTCATTTTCGTGTCAACTTAAGTGTCAAGCATCATTGAAATAATTTGAGGACACTCTTCCATTAGCATTCTCTAAGAAATTATTCCTCAAGTGGGCACATTATTTCATGTATGCTCAAACTTATCGCGAATTATTCTTTATTTAGTTGGGCTTATATTAATAGAGCTTTTGTTAGTTGAGTTTTTTTTTTCTGTAGATCTTTTTTGACAATAACTTTTCTAAGAAATCAGTTGACTGTTTGGTCGTCATTTAAAAAAGAGTTTCATAAAGTAGACTATTTGGCCAAAAAAAATACTTTTAATTTTAACTATATTTTATTTTATAATAAAATTATTTATGCATATAAATATTATTTAAAGTATATTAAACTATATGCAAAGCACAATATATTAATTATTATATAATTTTAACCCATATGAAATATAAATGAAAAAATATCTAACCAAATATTTTATATGGATTATAACATAAGTAAAACTAATATAAAAAATAAATATTAAAACATATTTAAAAAGTCAAATAATAGATTTGCAAGATAAACGTAAAGATATGTTTGTGGGTATTGTGAGAATTATGTGTAAAATATAAGGGCAAAAGAAACTAAAAATATACTCATTAATTGATCTGAAAAATCTACCCGAAAAAGTCATTTGAGAGGCTTTTTTGAGAAGTTCGAAATTTCAGCTTCTTAAAAAGTTGTATTTTGACTACCAAAAAAGTCATATCTATTAAAAAAATATTTTTTTATTTTACAGTCAAATATTTATTTTTCTTAAAAAAGACTTTAATAGTAAAAAAAAAGGTACTTATTAACCTTTCAAAAATTCATGTAAAGAGTCACTTAGTTAAACTATCAACTTTAATCTTGCATTGAATCTTGTCCATCATTGAGGATTTTTTACAATATATCATCAATGTAAGTTTGTACCCACCTACTCTTAAGTGTTCATCCATATTAACCATTTGTCTTATCTATTCATAACTCTGTACTTTGTTCTTTCGTCAATATGTCACCTTCATATCAACTCACTCCCAAGTATTTATCAAACATTAATCATTTATCTTATCTACTCCTAAGTCTGTCTTCCGTCAATATATTATCTTCTTATCAACATGAGTAGTAAACATTGACCAAAACGTGTTAACACTTGCATAATTCTGCTATTTATTTAGACTTGTAGATTTAACAATAAGCCTTCAGGGCTATCATCTCAATGTTATCTAGCTAAGTGGATAAGGGCGAGAGATCCCATTTGCCCAATCGAACCTTTTGGAATGGGGTTTGATTCCTCATTGCCTCGTGGAGTTAGGTTGTCGAGGTTGAAATGTTCAGAGCGGTCACAATTGCAGTCTTCATTCTTCAACGCTTGGGATGGAGACCGTCCTACCAATTTGGCCAAGTTGTTCAAATGAAACCCCACAATTTTGGAACGCAAACCAAACTTTTTTTAGCATATTCACCCCTCAGGTTCAAGACAGAATACTGTACTATTGGCTTTACGTGCATGTGATGTGCGTTCATTGGTTGCATATAACTTGTTTTAACCTTAATTTATGGCTCTTCTGGTGTGCTGTCGTTATGAAAGTGTTTAAAGCTGCATCGCCATGACCCCATCCCTCGCATTTTGATCTGTCTCACTGTCATCGTTTCTCTTTGGATAGTATTCTACGGACAGTATAATACATTGGATGAGATGAGCGGCTAGAGAAATTTCTATGGGCCATCTGAACTTGCCGTGGTTCGATGCATCCAATGATAGTTCCAAATTGCATGTTACACTCAAACGTTAATGCTAATGTCCTTTTGAAAATGATAATACCCACCACCTTGTATTCGTTTTACTTGATGTTTTCTGTGCTTCCAACAAAAATTCCATTATTGGCGACAAACTATTTGACACTTTATTGCATTTCCTTGTCTCTTTCTCTTGGTATTCACATCCTACCTTGTACAAGTTACGTATGAAGCTAAACTTAAGCACGTGAGAGTGACCTCTTTATTGTCACAAGCCAAGTTCCATCAAGCCCCTTCAAAACAGAACTAAATTATTTTGAAGTAATGATCATAAGTGATCATCCAAAAAACATCATTACAGCATCGGAACTGGAACGATGGATTTGTTTAGAACTTAGGCTGGTGCTCCTCAATTGCAGCTGAACTATGGGGTGTCTTATCTGGGCTAAACCTGGCCTGAGAACTTGGTTATCGCCAAGTGGACTTGTTCGCCTCTTGTCCGACTCTGCCCAGCGCACTTCGTCCCTAAACCCTCTCATTGCTAACATTAATGAGTTGCTCAATTGCACCTGGGTCATTCACATCCGTCATATCTACCGCGAGAGTAATCTGTGGGCCGATTGACGCCCAAATTTCACTATACGTTGTGACTTAGGGTTTACTACTTTTGTTAACGCCCCCTTCGGGTGTCTCCCCATCCTTCTTGAGGACAGCTCGAGGATTAGATTTCCTAAACTAATTATGTAATTAGTGTTGTTTTTCTGATTAATACAAAAAACATTATAACGCAGTTATTGCCTTTTAACACTCGTTATAGCTATTAACAAAGTCTAAACTTGCATGCCCCAGAAAGAGAAGCGTGTTTCAGATTTGGCATTCGATGGATTAAGTTAGCCTGAACACCACCAAAATCCAGAATTATTGAGTAATTGCACAAAGACTTCTTGAATACTTCCTAGTCCTAGTCTTCCAGTGGATAGAACTCTCCGCAGCCCGAGATGATACAGTGGGGACCAGGAAAGACTCCAACTTGGACTCCAGAGATGATAGAATGGGGACCAGGCAAGACTCCAACTTGGACTTTCACTTGCCAAATGCCATGTATTATCGTGTACTAGACCCACCTGCACCAGTCCCAGCCTGTTTTTAAGTCTCATGTGTGCCTTCACCGGCTGATTAGAATTCAAGCGTCTACCGAGGAACGACAAAACCCTAATTAACTTCTGGGAGTCTGCACGCGTGAATATATTAACACAAGTTCTTCAATAATTAGAGTATCTTTTTCCCCTTCCCCTTTTGAAAAGGGTAACGAAAAGAGATCCAATAAAGGGAATATTTTATATAAATAAACAAATAAGAAGCAAAAAAGGAGAAGAAAAAGACCATTATTGTTTAAATATTATGTTATTATTTGATAAAAGAAGTTTTAAAAAATGTTTTAATAATTTGACCAAAAATTAAACCGGTAAGAAATTTAAAGTTTAAAAAGTTCAATCAAACTTAAAACTAGTTAACAGTTGAATAAAATTAAAAATTTTAAAATATGATTAAAAAAGTTGTGCTAACCTATTTAAGAATTGAACGTTTAATTGAAAAAGAAAATTGTCAAATGAAAAATAATTAATTATTTTAACTAATATAAATTGATTTATTTACAAAACTGAGTAATTAACTAATAAAATAGTCAGACTTTAATAATAAGAGTTATTAGAATAAATCAAGCAGAAAAGCTAATTAGTTTAAGATTTTTTAGGTTAAATTTTTTAATTATTGGATTTAACAATTATGAGTAGAGTTGCATAATCATAAAGGGAAGAAGATGACATCTAATGAATGAGAAAGGAATAATAACCACAAAAAAATATATTGCTTTTATAGAATCATATCATTATTAACGTATTTACCCATTCATTGAAACAAATTGGTCATTTTCAATACAATTAATGAGAAATCCTTTAGATAGCAATGTCTTTGTCTTTTCTAAAACAAGGTTATTATCCTTTTCTGTCAAATAATTAATATTGATGTAGAAATCATAGGTTATTGTTAAAATTGACATTTAGTTTTGAATCAACTTAAATTTAAGTTAGATCGAATCTCAAATTAAAGCCTCTTTTTGGTTGGGCTTATATCAGTAGAATTTTTTCTTGCAGATTTTTTATGAGAAAAACTTTTCTAATAAGCAAGTTAACTGTTTGACTGTCAATTAAAGAAAGCTTTTTTGAAAGAGCTTCATATAGTAGACTGTTTGGTAACATAAAAATAGAAGGCACTTTTAATTTTAACTATATTTTATTTTGTAATAAAAATTATTTATACATATAAATATTATTTAAAGTATATTAAACAATATGCAAAGTACAATATATTAATTATTATATAATTTTAAACCATATGAAACATAAATAAAAATATATCTATCCAAATCTTTTATATGAATTATAATATAAGTAACACTAATATAAAAAATAAATATTGAAACATATAAAAAAGTCAAATAATATTATATAAATCTCAAAATAAATATTCAAGTTGAGTAAAACAATTGCGCAAGAGATTATAGAAGATGAGTTTGCAAGATAAACGTGAAGATGAGTTTGTGAGTATCGTGAGAATTATGTGTAAAACATAAGGTTAAAAGGGACTAAAAAATAGACTTTTTAATTGATTTAAAAAATCTATCTGAAAAAGTCATTTGAAACGCTTTTTTGAGAAACTTCAAAATTGAGGTTCTTAAAAAGTTGTATTTTAACTGCCAAAAAAATCATATCTATTAAAAAAGTGTTTTTTTTTATTTTACAGTCAAACAATCATTTAAAAAAAACTTTTGTGACGGAAAAATTATTTATTAACCTTCCAAAACTTATCCAAACAGTCACTAAATTTAGGTTGGAACACTCTTAAAAGATTTGATATTACGGCTTCGAGGTAACTTATTATTCTGCATAATTATTATTAAGAATCTAGAAGTTTTATTTAAGAAATTAGTTCTCTTCATCCTAGTACAATTAGTGAATTGCATACATTAATAAGAAAACCTTCCTGCAACGTCTAAACAGACAAAATCTGATGTATCTTATGAAGAAGACACTAGCCCAGTAGTGCTGGATATTTTAAGCGCAAATTGTAATAATACAATTGTTGTCTATTTCAGTTCCACCTTTTCGAGTGGATAGATCTTGAACTTCTGACTCAGTATGCATTGAAAGTAAGTTAGCTGAAATATCTCATGAAGCAGCCTAACCTCACTTTCCAGGAAGAGTTATGCAAATGCTAAACACACACAGGACAAAAGATGTTCATGTTCCCAACATGAGACCTAATTTAGTTATTCAACTTTAGATAAGCCAACTGATCATAGATTACGGGTAAAAGTTGGGTTTGAATTGAAATTACTAAACCACATAATATATTATTATCAAGGTTTTAAAAATTAGACCAGACTGTCCGGACCAAAAAAAGTTTGAACCAATCATATAAGTTATAACAACTCAGACTTAATTCAAGACTGAATCATTAGAATATATTCTCTCCTATTCAAAATAAGTGTCGTTTTAGAAAAATGCGCACTTATTAAGAAAGTTAATAAAATGTCTGATATATCCTTATTAATTACATGTTAAAATATTTTGAAAATATAATATGTGTAATTAAGATGTGAGAGAAATTAAAGGGTAATTTTGGAAGTAAAATCATAAATATACATAAAAAGTCACAAACGATACTTATTTTAAATATTTAAATTTTTTTTAAAACGACACTTATTTTAAAAGGATGGAGTATATGATGATATCACATGTATGTAGGTACGTGGAATACTATATATATTATATAGTAAGAAACAGACGTATGTATACACACACACAGACTTAATTCAAGACTTCTTTTTTGTCCTCTCTATAAAACTGGAGTTGGTCATAAGACATAAATATTGTAACGACAAACTACGTAAATTATTGCTATTCTTAGTCGGAGTGTCGTGCACTAGAAAGCGTAATCTATATGAAATCAAATCCTTCGTTAGCACACCTGGCAGATGAGGTGGAGACCTTTGTACCATAAAATCCTTCCACGTACGTGATGCAGGTAATTTCATGCATGCAGTCACCCTCGGTGTCAATGACAGACCAGTGATCAATCTACACGTGGAGTCTATATCACCACGTCTCTAGAGTCTAGCCTCCACTCCACACACAAATAGGCTTCAGATCTTCTGTCCCACTAAGCCTGTACCTATCCTGTGCCACAATAAAACGTCGACGTTTTCGCTTGAATTAAACCAACGCTTGCGACTCAGCCTCTCAGCTTCACGCGAGTCATATTTCCTTCGCTTTATTATTGGGCTTCCCGCCTCAGTTCTTTCCTTTCTCTTAATGGCATTCATTTCTTCCACTCTGTCGCACACTCTGTTGCACACCTACCTTCCAAACCGCTCAGCTAATTTACAAAAGAAAGGTCGGTGCACTTGTGATCAAATCAATCGGTCAAAAGATTACAATCAGTCGATCAGAAAGTCAATGTCGATCGGCCAAAGGAGCAAAGGCGATCGGCCAAATCAGGGCTCGGCCAGAAAATAGAGCTCAGCCAAGTACTAGAGCTCGGCTAACGCTCGATCGGTCGGTTAGAAAGTAGAGCTCGGACAGAAAATAGAGCTCGGTCAGTCAAGCAAAGGTCAAAGGTCGGTCGGCCAGATCGCTCGG
>JAOSBM010000205.1:3618070-3632138 GCA_027568955.1 Erythroxylum tenue
CATAGGAGACTATCTCCTTCAACTGGGCCATTGATATTTGGACCTGGGCCTGGGCCTAGAATAGCCGACCCGACCATTACTAAAACTAAAATCAGTTAAATTGTCTTTTTTTAATTAGTTTTTCTGCCTCACGAAGCTTCCGCGAAGGACTCCTGCAGTCCGTCCAATCAATAATTGGGAACCCAAGAAACTAGTGCACGTGCGAAACGAGTGACCGCGAGAATTAAAGCCGTCTTTTTAGGGCAATAATCGTCTACATGACGTCCCAGTGATCCCCACACAGAAATGTACAAACCTCGAAGCAACCCTCTCATCAGTCATCCTCCACGTGTCAACTATCGGATAGCCAACAAACGGAATCTTTCCACGTCATCACACAAAGTCCAAGGCAAATCACGCAAGTTGTTTAATCCACCTGCAATACCCGGTATCATAGTCCATTTCGGCGGTCGAACGCTCATAAAAAAAACCGGTTTGACTGGGAGGACCTAACTTTCTCTTGCCTTGCAACCGGCTATAACAAGTCAAGTCCTTAAACAAGAAAGCTTAAGACCATCTCCACCCCTTCCTTGTTGCTCTATATAACTCCAGTCTCCAAGTTTCATTTAGGCTTTCATGTTGTTGCGTCAGTTATTAAGATAAGGCTATTGCCGGCGGTTTTTGTATTAATTCACAATACTGCCACTGTGTTATGGTCGCCGTTGCTGCGCCGGAAACTGAGAGCTGTAGTTGCTCCCAAGCTCTTGGTTTCCCTCGCCAACGATTCTTCCGATACCGCCGTTTGAGGTAACCGTCTCCGTCCGGCGAGCCTTCTTTTTAACAGTATTTAAATCTACAATACTTTCAGTACAAGTATATAGTATTATGCCGACTTCAAAGAGTAACCGTAAAGGACAGGAACCGGAGAAGAATAGAAAGAAAACGTTGACAGGGAAATCTTCGTCGTTTCATGGAAGACTACCGGTGGACGTGCCGGAATCAAGGATGCGGAGGCCAAACACGTCACCGAACTTACTCGGCATGAAGAACAACAACGCCGGAGCTCTTCCTGAGGCGAAGCCGAAACTGACGAAGTTGCTGCTTAACGTGACAATCCAAGGGAGCGTGGGTGCAGTGCAGGTGCTGATATCGCCGGAGTCGACGGTCGGCGACCTGATCGCCGCAACTGTTCAGCTGCACACGAAGGAACGCCGCCGGCCGATTCTTCCGGCCGATCCTTCACGATTCGACCTTCATTACTCGCAGTTCAGCCTAGAAAGTAAGATTAATCTCTAGTCAGTAGTCAACATAACTTGGTTGTTTTTTCACTCTTATCTTTGTTTAAACGCGTGTAACTTGCTGACAAATCTGTTGCGTTTGTTCAGATTTGCCTAGGGAGGAGAAACTGGCAGCTCTTGGATCGAGGAACTTTTTCCTGTGTCCGAAAAGAACGGTGACAGACGACACAGTAAGAGGCAGTGGCGGCCTTGCATCGACGTCCTCTTCGTCATCTTGTTCGACAGAAGCCGAAACAGCAAACAAAGGTGGATTCACGTGGCTAAAATTCATGGATTTCCTGGGGTAAATGGCTGCAAATTTCTTGTATACTCATGAATTGTCCCTTTTGAATTTTGGAATTTATGTGATAATTTCAAGAAAGTATTGTGTGAAATTGGATTGTTATCGCGTGATCTGGGGGAAAAATTGTTTCCCTCCCTTGTCTTTACTCGTTATTGCTACTGAATTTGAATTTTTGTACATAGTTTTCTACTCCTATTTTGATATTTGGTCAGCTCTACTCTATCTGGTTTGCCCTTGTACTTGGGTTTTGAAGTAGGAATTAAGGTATGCCTCTTTCAAGGCATATAATAAAATCCTTTGGTTGGTGGCTTTCGCAATCAAACTATTCATCAAACAAATTTGGTATTGAGGATGATCGGAGGATTTTGTGTTAGGAGGGACGCGTCGTGCGTGAAACTGCACCCAAAATATCCTAAACCACTCTGTCCAAATGCAGTTTTCCTTTCGGACCGAACAAATCTCATCATTATCCACAGGCTACGTTGTGTCCAATCATCTGTCCTTAATTTCTGCTCCCACTTGCTTATTTACTAATTGGCCAATGGGATTAATTACTTAATAAGTTTTGACTTTTGTCTTTAACGTTTCAACATATTGGGTTGTAAACTGTTAAATAAGTTTAATATATTCAACAAACGTTAATACGAGTACATGATATCAAGATTTGACCCTATTATACGATTAGTTCAGCTATAATTGTATAGAGGAAAACTTTCGGTACTTGTTAGTTGTTAGTAATTGAAAGAAAACCGGAGGGTTGTAGTTTTACAAACTCTCTGATTCGATCGCAGTTATTTGTTAGCGTATTTGTCGATTATTAGATATATAGTAATTGTATTAGCAACTGTTATTTTTTTTTCACCAAACAAAAACAAAAAATAAATACAAATTAAATAGATCAATACTAAAATTTGGTAATACAGTTTAGCATACCTTATTTATATTTGTGGGGCCCTTATTTTGTTTAATAATTTTATCGAAATATAATAGATTTATTCAAGGCTTTACCGAATTAACGCTACTCAACTCTTGACATTATTTTTCACTTTTTTCGTGAAAGAATTTGACACTCAATAGTACGATCATTTTGTAATAATATCGACATAGGATTAACACACGATGTTTAATAATAAAGACAATTAAGTGAATAATTCAAATAATTAAAATATCCAGTAACAAAAACGAAAATACTTCAGATAGAGATAAACAAGACAGATCTGAAAGTCATTCACTAAGTAAATTGTCATAGTTAGCTACTGGGATTTTTCGTCAATCTTGAAAGGCAGCCACTCAAACCACACTTGAAAATGCCGCTAGCAATTTGACGTTAAATAGTTAAAAATATGGATAGCCGATTCACGCAATGTCAAAAGCGAATTCATAGCTACACCAAAATTTCTATCGACAACCCAGCCAACAAGCATACTCAAGACAATAGACACTTCAACCCTCTTCGTCACGAGATGTTCAAAGAGTCTTCATAAGATGAAGTTCTTCTAATAACCAATCAGCTATAAATCCAAATAAACTATCATAAGGAATGCTTTCACGGAGGAAAGACTTTGAAGCATCAAATGAAATTTCCAAGCTGATTCACGCAAAGATGAAATCAAAAAATAGCTGCACACACATAGACGCGATCTATACACCCTTCAACTAAAGATAGAGTTTCTATTACACTTAAATCATTATCCCAAAAATCTAAGTTGAACAAGAATTGTTATTTAGTCATACTTCAAGCCAGTTGTTATTGCCCAATTAAATTCAATTAACATGGATTTAAATTTTGAACTCATCAATATTATCTTAGATGTTCAATTATTGAAAATGTCAAAACTAAATAGTAAGACATATATCATATATTTTAACAGTAATATTAATTTTAAATTATGATGGTTTGTCTGTTTTTTTTCTTTGTTTAAGACAAAAAAATGTTAGAGTGTCCCATATTGCTTAGACATGAAAATGTTAAAGGGTATATAAGTGGTGAGGGTCAACTATCCAAACAAATAGTTCTAATTATTTGGACAATAGTTGACCCAAGCCCAATTCTTGATAGAGGAATCTACACTCTGCTCATATTAAAAATTCAATATGGTATCAGAGCAGGTTTGGTTCGGATTATTAATTTCCCGGTTGTCCGTCTGGATGTCCAGCCCCAGCGGCCCGATTCGGTTACCACTGCGTATATTTCAAGTGACAATTAGATGTCCAGCCCCAGTTGTACTTGAGGGGGAGTGTTAGAGTGTCCCATATTGCTTAGACATAAAAATGTTAAAGGGTTTATAAGTGGTGAGGGTCAACTATTCAAACAACTAGTTCTAGTTATTTGGACAATAATTGACCAAAGCCCAATTCTTAATAGAAGGCTCTACACTCTGCCCATATTAAAAATTCAATAGACGAAAAGAGCATAACATTAAACGCTTAGTTTGGTAGACGTCCTAACATAGGTTCCATCAAGTTAGAAAGAGGCAGAGAGTTTGTGGAAGAACGTGAAATGTTGTTGTGTTAACAAAAAAATAAAAAACAAAATGAGGCCTCCTCGTGACTCATGAGCTCAAAATAGGGATGGCAAGATGCTCGGGCTGAGTATGCGGACGACATAAAATGTTGTCGTGTTAGCACAGACAAAACCAAAATGAGGCCTCCTCGTGGCTCATGAGCTCACAAAAAGCACGACAACAGGTTAGGTCGGACCTTAGTGCCTAAAGTTTGATCAGCCTTAACCTTAATTTGACTCAGCCTAGCTAATTTTTTAACTAAAGGTACAGAACATCCTCAATTTCAACAAAATAGTCAAGCCTCAAATTAGACTCCATAGAGACTTGACTAACCCAAATTTAACTCATTGACTTCGGCCGGCGCATGCTAACCCGGAAGCATCCAGTGCAAATTGCACTGATGGTGGAAAATGAAAAGCCTTTCAAATGTCTTCTGAGTTTAAAGATTTACATTGTAATATAATTTTAAATGTAATTATTAATAACAAAGATGCACTATTATTTATATTCATCTAATACATATTAAAAAATAATAAATACGAATTAACTATTTCTTAGAGTAATTTGTCAATTCATTTTATCTAAATTTTGTTGACATGTAACACTAAATTTATCGACAGAATTTTAATTTAGTTAATAAAAAGTTAAAAATTAAGTTTAAATCAACTCAATTTTAAATTAAATTTGAGTTTAGAGAATCAGCCTAAATGACTTGAATTCTCGTTATAAAATAATGTTGTTAAGTTCATACCTCAGACTCTAAATTTGATCAATTTTCAGATTAAATTTGTAAAATAAAATCGATCCAACTCATTATTTAATGTTTGTGTCTGAAATAAATGATTTAAGGTACTAAAAGTCTCAAACTTATGTCTAACATTATCATTCACCCAAAATTTTGAAAATTTGACCTAAATATCAATGATTAATAAACTTAATCGGTTTAGTCAATTCAACCGCAAAAATCTGAAAACAATTAATTTAATTTTAACTTTCTAATTCAATTTATTTTAATAATTTTTGTTGTCAAAATCGATCAATTTATGAATTAATCAATTAATTTTTTAATTATTAAGTTCTTATAAAATAAAATATAACTAAAATTTTTTAATAATCTCTTTTTCAATTAAAATTTAAACTATTTGATAAATGAGGACAAATTTTTAATTATATTTAATTTTATAACGGTATAATATCAGTTAAATTTTTTAAATTTTAAATATTTTATTAACTTAATTTTTAAAACATTACTAAATATTAAAAAAAAAGTGTGGGGGTGAAATAAACAAAACATGGAAGCCCATACTCAACAGAAGACAACTGGAAGGGTCTTGACGTCATAATATGTTGAGGCCCAAAACGATCACAATACGGACGTGGACACGACGCGCTGCGCTCTGACTTGAGTGTCTAAAAAAGTAAAACCAAATAAAGAAGAAGAAAACCCTAAAAATAAAAATGAATAAAGGCTGACGTTGAGCTGCTGATTCCTTATAAAGTACCCCTAAACCCCTCTTCTTTGTCCGCCTCTTTCACTGACGCTGTCCCCTAAAACCCTAGCTAATACTTGGGAACCCATTTTGCTCTCTCTGTTTCCCATTAGCAATGGAGTTCTGGGGTAGGCTTTTTCTCCTCCCTTCTTTTTCTCCTCCTCCTTCCTCATCGTTTTATTATTTTCATTTTGTTATGGGTCTATTTTTATTTTGTTGAGCTTCTCGCTCTTTTTCTTCTTTGTCTTATTGGTATTTGTTGTTTGTCTCTGTTCTTTCAAGTTCTTTTCTTTTTATTTATATTTTGTAACAATGTAATGTGTGTTGATGCTTGTGAACAAAGGAGTGTTATGGTTCTTAAATTCTATTTTTTAGTTGTTCGTTATCGATGAAATTTCATACATTTTGATGGTGACGGAAGTCGTCGTGTTTAACTGAAGTGAAAAAAATAATGATAAAAGTTTAGCCCCTTTTATGATTGCCCTCCCCTGTGTGCACTAGGTGCTTCCAAGAGCTTCTAGTTTCCTTGCTAAACTGTGTATATATGGCTTGAACCATATGAAGTCTTGTCAAGCTGCTTGTAAAGTTTAGCGACTCTTTTGGCCCATTTATAGAGTGATGAATTTTGATGGTCGACTCAGGCAAGTGGAAACTTTTAAGCAAGACATGGAATCGCTATTATTTGAATGGCTGGAATTGACTTTTCTTGATTCTTTGTTCATATGGACATTGGTCTTCAAATTTTTTTGTGATTGTGTGAGGTAAGACTAGTAGTTTTGCATATGCGAGTTTTGGTGACTTTCCCTTAAAATTTGAACCTTTATTTTTGTAACCACTTCTTTATGTTGTTCCATTGACACAATTATGTTGTGCTTTCTCTATGACATTTTTGGGACTTTTGATGTAATGTAATTACATTAACTTTTTCTAGGTGTTGAAGTCAAAGGCGGTCAGCCTCTTAAAGTGAAACCCGATCAGGATACCATTATTCATTTGTCTCAGGTAAATGTTGTTCTACTTGTACTCATATTAAGTACTGTTTGCTTAATTTATCTAATAGAATGTGCCCAGTGCTTCTGTATGAAGTTTGATGATAAAGTTTGTTTCAGGCTGCACTTGGTGAGTTCAAGAAAGACAAAGGAACTGAGCCCGTGCCCCTTTTTGTGAAATTTGATGAGAAGAAGCTTGTATTAGGGACTCTTTCTTCTGATAACATCCCCCAGTTGTCATTTGACTTGGTTTTTGAGAAAGAGTTTGAGCTATCTCATAACTGGAAAAATGGGAGTGTCTACTTCTGCGGCTACCAAGCTCCTTTACCTGAAGAATATCCTTTCCTATTAACTTTGATTTTTCTATTTTATACTAGTCTGATGCTGTAGTTTTTTGTGTTGATAATTGTATGCTATTACTTCGATTATCATTTGCTCTTTCCTTGACCAATTGCTGTCTTATTGTTGGCACAAATTTTTCTGGTGAGTTCACTATTAGCTACACAATCTCTGATCTTTCAACTTCAAGTATTTGATATTAACTGTGCTGTATAGATTATGGAGATTCTGAAGATGAAGAAGATCTCCCATTGGTTAATGCAGACAATGGTAGTTTCCATTTTACCTTCACATCTTTATGTTTTTCAAATTATTATTTAATTTATGTATATTGCTTCAGATCTAACTGTATTTGGCTCACATCCTTCAGGAAAAATTGAGCCAAAGGTTGAGAATGCAAAAGCTGCAGCTGGGAAGGCTGCTGCTGGTAAGCCCGAATCTTCAACAAAGCCAAAGGCTAATGCTGTAGTGCCAAGCAAAGTCAAACCTGAGGATGGATCAGATGAGGACGATGATTCAGATGAGGATGATGATGATTCTGATGAAGAGGATGGATCTGACGGTGACAATTCTGATGAAGAGGTAACTTGGTCTATATCGATGAATCTTTGCAAGTGAAGAGTGATTCAGAGGGTTGTAATGTAATTGGAGAATTTATATAACAAATGCTGGTTCTGAGTGTTTTATGATTTTCATCCAACTGAATGGAAGAAATCTTGTTGGGATTTGGGTAACATTTCTGACTATCGAAGTCTGTTTACTGCAACTGAATTTACGAGGTTATCATCTGCAGGGTATGTCACTCGATGACGATGATGAAGATGAGGATGATGATGAAAGTGAAGATGAAAAGACTCCTAAGAAGGTATAGCAACAGCAACTAGTTTTAGTTCTGTTACTCTACTCTTTACCTATATTTTATTTTGAAGGTTGAACAAGGCAAGAAAAGACCCAATGAGTCTGCGACAAAGACACCTGTGTCCTCTAAGAAGGCAAAAGTAGTTACTCCACAGAAGACAGGTAGCCCTTTTAGCTATTTACTATTCTGTTTGCAGTTATGCTTGGACATTCGTGGTTTCAATGATATATTATGAAACTTGTGGTCCTGATACATTTGTGGTTTCAATGATACATTTCACTCAGCGTTTCCTAATCTGGCTTCTAGAGAGCTAGAAAGCCTAGCTTTTGTCCTATCCTAGTAAGAAAGTAATAGTTTTTCAACTGCCAGAGCTGCAAAAAGAGGCTTCACCCTGTTTTCTCTCCAAAATTTCAGAACCATTTGTTGAGATACTTCTCTGTGAATTCCATTGTTTAGTAAATGAACTTTTGTTGTTGATCAGACAGTAAGAAGGGTGGGGACAGCGCAACTCCTCACCCAGCAAAGAATGCTGGAAAGGCTGCTAAGCCACAAACCCCAAAATCAGGTGGCCAGTTCTCCTGCAAATCTTGTGATAGGTAAATGCAATTGAAATATGGATAAATTTTATGTTGTAGCCCCTTATATGAGTTATAACTGATTGACCTATCATGGTCAGGTCATTTGGCTCAGATATTGCTCTGCAGTCCCACACAAAGGCCAAGCACGAGGGGAAGTAAAATGGAATTAGTTTTGGCCTGATATCTGGAAGAGTAACGTACCGTTCCTAAGATTTTGGTAGGGGATTGCATCGTAAATGAGAGAGAGCCTTATCCTAGAAGTAATTTACTTTGAAAATTTTGACGGGATTTTTACCACTCGACCAAGAAATATTTTGGATCCTCAGTTTTAGTTTAATTCTTGTGAGGGTTTGTGATGCTTCTTTTTTCTCTGTCATTGCGGGTGCCTTGTGTGTCCATTTGAATGATCTTTATAACGACCTTAATATCAGCCTATGATTAGAAGCACGTCTTGGAGACTAGTGTAAACTAAACCTGGATTGCCTCGAAAGAACTTGCTAGTTGCTTTGTGTGTTCTACCCTCTTAGTTTGAAATTTTGTTTTAAGCTTTGTTGTGACCCAGTTTTTGAAGTTAAAAGTGACATCATATTGAATGTGGAGAAGCGAGGAAGGGTTGGTTCAAAGTTGAACTCGTATGTATAACATCTTGAGGATGTAAATCCTAATGTATTGAAGAGTTGAAATTTTTAGTTTCTTCGCAGAAGTATGTTGAGCAGCAAGCCCTGATCCCTGTCTCGGTTTCAAAATGTGTTGGTGTTCCTCAGATCCGTCTCTCTTGCATACATATGATTTAATTAGCCTACCTATAGAGCTAGAAACCCGTTGTACTTAAATGGGGTTTCAGTTTCTGAATCCTTCAATGGGCAAACCAAAAAACCATGAAGCGTTTCTGAATCCATCAATGGGCATAACCAAAAAACCAAGAAGTTGCTAAAAAGAGTATGGTGGTGGGAAATATAACAGTTAATATTACATGATCCAACAAAGAATGCAAAACTGAAGTACCAAATAACTAAACGTCGCTGGTGGCACTGACATTCTGAAGCGAGAACAACACTAGCACATGCTAGAATGTACAATTGTATGGCTAAATTCTGGCCAAGTCAATCCTCCAATCCGACACCACACCCTCAGCCACCAGCCACTAGGCCTTGTCAAGCAGGATTCCTTAGCCTGCAAAACTCACATCAGCACATATGGAAAACCTGACGTTGGTCTTCGTCTCAAATGCTCAGTGGCAACAATATACAAATCCACGCCGATTAGTGTTCAATACCAAAAAAAATCCTAAAAATCAACCGTAAAACTGCGTTTGCCGGGAGTCGAACCCGGGTCTATTGCTTGGAAGGCAATTATCCTAACCGTTGGACTACAAACGCCTCGCTGCGATAATGAATATTGAAACATTTAAAATACATATTTTAAACTTACATTCATTTTTTAAAAGTAATTTAAATATTGAGAGCCTGACCTGACTATCTAAAGCTGTTATTGGGGCAATGTATGGAACAAGACCATCCTACTTCCAAACAGAAAGACACTTCATATAATTACATGTCTGGTTTTCTCTAACAAATCCTTTAGGTCATGTTAGGATGATAACAAGAGGTGGAAATAAAAATGCAATTTTTTTTCTTCGTTAATAAGAATAGATAAAATTTAAAGAACTTTTATTCTTAAAAAGAGTGTAATTATAAGATGAAAATTATAAAATCGTACATTTGATAACTGAAAATGAAGTCGTAAGAATGAGTATGTAACTTACAATCCCTAATTTTTGCTTGTTTAGTTGTTAGCTTCTGTTTGGTTAGGCTTATAATAGTAGAATTTTTATAAGTTTTTTTTTTTTCCTGTACATCTTTTCTAAGAACTTTTCTAATAAGCTATTGACTATTTGACTGTCATTTAAAAAAAAATTTTTTTGAAAGAACTTCATACAGTAAACTGTTTGGCAACATAAAAATAAAAGGTATTTTTAATTTTAACTATATTTTATTTTGTAATAAAAATTATTTATACATACAAATATTAGTTAAAGTATATTAAACAATATGCAAAACAAAATATATTAATTATTATATAATTTTAAACCATATGAAACACAAATGAAAATATATTTAATCAAATATTTTATATGGATTATAACATAAGTAAATCTAATATCAAAAATAAATATTAAAATATATTTAAAAAATTCAAATAATATTATATAACTCCTAAAATAAACGTGAAGATAAATTTGTGAGTATTATGAGAATTATGTGTAAAAGATAAGGATAAAAGAGACTAAAAAATAGGTTCATTAATTGCTCTGAAAAATTTACCTGAAAATGCGCTTTTTTGCGAAGCTCAAAATTTGAATTTTTTAAAAAGTTATATTTTGACAGCCAAAAAAACCATATCAATTAAAGAAGTATTTTTCTATTTTACAACCAAAACATTTATTTTTCTTTAAAATGACTTTTGTGATGAAAAAAAGTACTTATTAACTTCCCAAAAGTCTATCCAAACAGGCACTTAGTGATGATTTTATAAATAATTAATTATTAATAATTCAAATTATTTTAATTATTTATTTACAAAATCAATCACATAATAATTAAATATAAGTAAAAAAATTGTTCCAAATCAATTCGGAAAATTTCTTTGGACAAACAGAACATGTAATAGCTCCGTCATAATACTCAAGATTTATGTTATGTTCTACTTCTTTTGAAAAGGCTAAATTGATAACATGTGATAATGTATTTGTAATCTATTCTAATGAACTAAAAGCATATATAATATATATTTTCTTGCACTCTTTTTCCTAGATTCTGTATGTTGTTTTTTGCAATTTCGCATCAAGCTTTTCTTCCAACTGGCAATGACTAGGAATTACAATTCAATCTGCTCACTGGGTTCCAACTTTTTTACGTTGGTGTCTAAAACCACAAACAGAGACGTGTCTAAGAGCTAGGGATGATGGTCCCAACATAGCCAATTCCGGTGATGAAGAAGGTGAGAGTTTGAAGGAAAAGGTAGACGAAGTAGTTGTTCTTTCCATGAACAAAATCGTAGCATCCACACAAGAAAAGGAATGCTGCGAACCAAAGCTCCAGGGGGTTGAGCCTGTTAATCCAATTTCAGAAATATACTAGACTGTTAGATTCCTATTACATGAAACTTTAAAGGAACAAAAGATGGTTAACTTATATTGTATGTACCTGTTGGCGAAAGTGAATCGACGTTTCTTAGGGGCTTTCATGTTAGCCTTGTTCTTGGCAGCTTCTGCTGTTTTCTGTAGTGTGTTTCCAAGTTTTTCAGTGACGACCCATTCATTGGCTCGTCCTGCTTCTAACAGGCCAATAAGTGTTGCCTTTGTTCGATGCAAAGACATCACATTCTCGAACAGAATCCAGTAAAACAACAAGTGGATTGACCTGCAAAAACTCAGAACATCCTCGTAAGTATGATAATTTCTGGTACCAAGAACTTGTAACCAAGAGAAAAACATGAACACCCGAACATATACCTTGGAGTTCCTACAGAATTCAGGATGGTAATAATAGAAGGAATATAAACAGCTCCCCAGATAGGAACTGAAACTTCAGGAACAAGAATGGTCAATGGAAGCACAACGCAGTAGAAGAAGAAGGTAACCATGTGGGCTATGATCTTGCGAACAAAGAAGAAGCTGTAGATTACGTACACCTTCTTCCAGAATCTCACTTTCTGAAACATTCGTACGTACATAATTCAGAAATCTAGAACTATAATTTGGATTAAACTGCAGCGACCAGCTCATTTTATCTGATTCTTTTAACGTTCTAACCTTATTTCTTACAATCTCCATCACCATTTTCCTAAACAGATTGGCAGGACCACATGACCACCTGTGCTGTTGGAACCGGAAAGCTTTAAAAGTACTAGGAAGTTCACTTTTCACCTGCCAGCAAGGTGACTTAAATTAATCTCAAGTCAGTTATAAATGAAACATCATTTGGTCCTGGAATTTCTCTCTGCTAATTTCAGAATAATATGAGGTTTAGTTATGCACCTGAAGGTCACCAAGGTAAACAAATTTCCAGCCCCTAAGACTAGCACGAACAGCAAGATCCATATCCTCGACAGTAGTTCTATCCTTCCACCCACCAGCCTCGTTAATGGCAGCAATCCTCCATACCCCAGCAGTCCCTATGTTAGAAGGTCATTTTATTAATGATATGAAAAATAGCTTGAACTGTTCACAACCAAGATTTTCTTTCTTAATTAATCCTGATTTGCATTTTGCAAACTCTTAAATTTATAACAAGTGCTTCATTTAAAGGGACAGTCATAAGAACAATCAAGATGCTGCCAAGTAGACCTCAGTTCTCTGCAGGCTTAACCAAATGGGATTACAGTTAAAGTTGGCATGAATCGTACAGTTGAGCATTCCATATTGCATGTCTAATTCAACTTTCAAAAGGATTTGAATTCTCAGTAAGAGAGGTAGTTTGCGTGAACTTCCATTTAAACAAGATAAAAAGTATAGAGCTTTGAAGAAGATAATTAAAAATTATATATCTGGATACAATACCATTGAAACCAAAGAAGGCATGAGTAGCCGACCCAACTTCTTGCTCCACAGTGAAGTGATAGTCCAATGACATCTCTTGCATTCTTGTCAGCAAGCACTCGTCTGCATTCACTGCACTTTTTCACCATTATTAGCAAGCTTAAACCTTGATACACAGACTTACCTTTAATTAGTAGAACTCACATTAATTTTAGTTAAGCTATATATTATTTAGATTGAAAGTAAAATATGACTCCAACTTGTCTTCTCCTGTGAGCTTTTTGTCTACATGCGAGCCTGACAAAGGTACACGAGGAAGCTTCTGTACCCAACGTAATGGGCTTCGTTTTCTTTTCAGTTCGACCTTTCACTGGAAAAGTAATTAACCCCGGAAATAAATTGCAATAGTCAGTTTTGTGCCGCCCGAATGAGCACAAATTAAGGAAGTGTCGGCAGTTATAGCTCCGGTCCCACCGGTAAACTTTACCCGCAAAAGCAGCACGTGACCTAGAAGTTAAAGTGAGATCCCAAATGACACCTTTACCCTTCTTCTGCATTATTTTTTGAAAACAGAAAAACAGACGACGGCGGCCACGTGATCCCAACACATGGGGATCGTTGATAGAGGAAGTACAGGAACCACCATTCTTGTCATTTTCTTATAAACGGACAAAACTACCCCCAGATAATTAGCAAAGTATCGTGACTGTAAGTTAAGGCTACTTACGTCACTTCCGGTTCGCCACGTGGGCTGCACGACTTCGTTTAGGCCACCAGGTGTTGTGATCTGGCGTGGCCAAGAGAGTCAGGAAGATGGGGTTTCCATCCCTTGATTGGTGGGTCTCCAGTGGACCCCTGCATCGTCCCTCATGCACAATCACTCTTATCTTATGTCACCCCTAAACACCCGGGAAGTATACATATCCATCCACGCACACCACCTAGACCACCGACACTCCCTAAAACATGCTAATGGCTAAGATAATCGACCCGGTGGCCGGTTCAGTGCCAGTGATTATTGGGTTTAATAAGGGTTTAAGTGCAGTGTCTAGTAACGAGTATTTGTTTCGTTTAGTTTAGATGAAGACAAGTAGTAGAAGTAATTGTACTTACCAAATCTCCAACGAGCCTGGACAAGAGCAATGTCGGGGTTGTGGGCCAAGAACGGGATGGCGCGCCTGAGGAAGTCAGGTTCAGGCTGGAAATCGG
>JAOSBM010000205.1:3635673-3647747 GCA_027568955.1 Erythroxylum tenue
ATTTTGTTGGGTGCAAGACCCACGCCTCACACCACTGAGTCACGTAGCCCAGTAATGTGAGGCGTGAGTCTTGCACCTAACAAAACCTTGAGGTCTCGAGTTCGAGCCCAAGACACCCACAGAGGTAAACAGTTGTAGTTCAACTCGCTGCCACCAAAGGGGACAAAATCTAAAGCGGTGCGGAATCCACCCAAACCAAAATCAAATCTAAATAAATTCATATATAATCAGGACAGTATATTTCAATTAGTCTTATTTTTTATATTACTCACTTTATTTAAGGATGATAATGGATCAGCTCATGGGCCGATTCATTGTCATCCTTAGATAAAGTGAGTCAGTTATGCCAATTTTTTAAAAATTAAGAATGTAATTTTTTTTTAATTGAGTAATCAAAACAGTATCGTTTTGCATAGAAGAATTAAATATCGGGCTAGTATAAGCCTGAGTCTGGCTATTAAAAACACCTTAATCTAGACCTATAAACTGATCCATTATCATTAATAAATTTATCTTTACGTCCCTTTCTAACATGAGATTACTTACTTTTGGATTTTCAACATAATCATAAATCTAAACCTGCTATTGAAACAATCTATCGGATCAGGGTCTTCCAACCCGAGTCCATGACTTTCTTTGCTGTTTATGCAAATACATAATCATAGGCTGTAGGGTGAATCAACGAGGCATAAACAAAAAGCGACTGATTCAACTGACAGTGTCGGCTTTGCCTGTGCAGTAACAGCAAAAGCATTCCTATCCTCCTAATGGTTTTAGTTCTTCGTATTTTATGGTTTTGGAGTAGAACTAACCCACCGAACCCTAATATAATCCATATATTTTACTTACATTATTTATTTTAATTTTCTAGATATATAAAATAAGATTAGAAAGGGTAAGGTTGGAACCAATGCTAAAATTGTTTCATCGTAACTATAAAATCACATGTTTAAATTGTTAGATATTTTTATCCTTAGGGACATTTTTGTATTTTTCCTATTAAATGGACAACTATTAATTATAATGTTGGCTTCAATAAATTATCGATTAAGTCATAATTTGATCCAAGTAAGAATAATAAAGTGACCCAATAAATAATATAGATTAATGGGTCAAAGTTTAGATAAAAAATGGATCCCTTTTAGTGTAGACATAGTTCGTATCGACTTTATAATAGGGAAACCCGATATGGAAGCTATATAAAGGTTAAGGTCTCCTACAGTTGCTTATATCAATCGTAAGCATACGGTTCTCTAACTCGTTAAGAGAACTTACGTATTGAAAAAAGCCCGTAGAAAGGCCTAAATCGAGTGTTGGTGAACAACTTCCTCAACTGTCTCAAAAAAATCGGAGCTCGTTTCAGCATCAAAAATTGCTTTGAAACTCTGAATGGAACCGAAATCAGGTATTCTACATTTCTTTCGTTCTTACCCTTTCATGTATGATCTTAGGTACGTAATAAGATCTGAATTACGCATTAACACAAATTACGAAAATAAACTCTTTATAAAAATATATAAAAAAAATATTACGTAAATTAATTCTTCAATTATAATTACTTTATCATTTTTGTATAAGTTTTGTTTGAAAAATGCGTCCACTTACTTTGCACGAAGCCAATGCGAAGTTAGGTACTTGACTACACTTTAAACAGCCTGATTTTGTCTATGGTGTCGGCATAGTTGCTGAATCTTGGATTTCGTTTCCATGTCATCTGGTGTTTTTGTATCTCAAGAATCTTCCATTTCCATCTCTTTAGTTTCTTCTTTTTCTTGGCAAACGCCTGCATACTTTCCCGCATCTTCCATTCTTTTTCTCATTGAAATTCACAATCTGCTGCTCATAGAGCTTTTTGAAGTATTCTTTGTTTCTACTCAAAGTGGCCGTATCCACTAGCAATAAAGCAAACCCATCTGTTCTATTCTCCGTGATTCATGTTGTATAAAGGGTAACGAGTCAAAGATTTTCTAGATATGTAACACCCACATTCAATTTTATATGATAATAACATGTTCTTGGCCACCTTGAGTTTTAGTGGCATTTCCAAGAAGCTTTTTGTCTTGATCTGACCCTATAATCCATTGAGTTCTTTGCTTTTGACACAAATTTACCAAGACTGATCACTCCCCTCTCTTAAATGGATTGAAGACGGAGTTCATGTCAAGATGAGAATGTTTAATCCACCTCTTGGCTTCAAGGGATAACCATGCTTCTCATTCAAGTAATTGTAAAGCCCGAGCTCCTGCTTTTAGGGTCAGAAGGCCCAAGCTGTTATATAAATGCTAATCAAGTGCTTATAGTGGGCACTTGCCTTTTCTGTTACTTATCCACGGGCTAAAAGTTCATCATCTACTAATCTGCTAGCTACTCGAAACAATGTCTATCCTTTTGAACTTGACATGTAACAGGTAACATGATCTCTTTATAAGCAAAATAATTTAAGGTGAAAGAATGATATTGCATACAGCGACAACTCAGAACAATTAAATGTCCTAATTTGTATTACAGGTAGTCCTCAGATTCCATATTTACATCATATGTAAAACTCACAACTAACCTCCAAAGGGAAAGAGGAATACCCTTCTGATTAGTAACAGAAAATGCCAAAGAAATGTCGTATGTGCTCCTTGCAATCTTCGGCATGACATCAGGACTTATAGTAGCATTTATTTTTCAAAAGAAAAAGCAATCACCTGCTCATTGATGAATGAACCGCACGCCTATAAGCCAAGTGCCGAACATTTGCTGGCTACAAAACACCCTTCATGACTTTAGATATGGAACCTGCCTTGTCTTTGTTTGATCATAATGAAACTGGGATCATGTCCTGAGACAGGATGAAGAGCTCAAAGCAACATTTTTTTGCAAAAATTGGATTAAATAGCCATTTCTGTGTCCATAAAATGGGGTTAAATAGCCATTTCTGTGGCCATGAAGCCTAAGATTGTTTCGTACAAACATGAGATCTTCCACTCCGTGGATTCCTAGTTTACTTGGTGTTTCTTGGTATGAGAAGTCGCTAGTTTTCCAAATCTCTTGACATATTCCAACACCAGAAACCTGACTCAAAACCTTTATGGCTAGTGTCTGTAAGTTGGGTGTTTCAGAACCAAAGTTCTCCCACCATGCAACTGGATCCATCTTATCTCTGCAGTCCACAGCATCTTCTTCTCCTAATGATCCCTCTAGATGCCAATATGAGCTAAGCTGCTCTCTGAGTATGCGTCTGGCTGTGCTTTCATACTCAAGTTTTTCTATCGTGGCTTTCCAGCCCCTCATCACAGATTTATTTTTGGCTTGACCCTTTCCAACATAGCGTGGATTCAGAATGTAACCTGCAGCATGAAGCGGAGAAAACAGTAGATCCCATTTGTTCTCAATTAGTTCTTCTAACTGATTCAATACACTATCATCAATTGCCTTATTCTTCAATGTTTCAAGTGCTTGAACCCGCCAATCATATACAGTTCCAATCACAGATTTGTCAACATCAAGTACATCAATCAATCTTACAAATGGCTCATACAACTCCAATAATAACTGAGCCTTGTTCCAGAAATCATCACCTAGAATGGCAGATTCAATACTTACAAACTCGTCTTTGAAATTATGCTTCCATATCTTCCAGTCTTCGCTGACAACCAACTCCTGAAGACCTTGCTTCAGTTCAACGATTTTTTGAAGAAAGCAATAAGAAGGTGCAAACTTGGCAGCAGTGGTATCAGAAGATGATTCAAGGTTCTGTATGTGAAGACATGAAGAAGTACTCGGATATGCCATCAAATGTTCCTCAATTGCCTTAGCACACATGATGATAGGCTTTGCCCATTCAAGTTCAGCTATTTCTTTCATCATTTTGAGGATACTATGAGAAGTACAACCTGACCAAAATATGTTGGGGAATTTTGACAATACATAGGACTCAGAGGTTTTACAGGCATCACCTAATTGTGAAATAATTTGAAGAACATTTGAAGGACCAACTTCAACAATTGTATCACAGAGTGCAGCAGTAAAGACTTGATCTCCATCATCACTAATGTCCACATCTACAGCTTTTAAAAATACGAGTCCCCTTGGACTTGAGACAAATAGATCAATGTGGAAGTTGCCTAATTCACCATCTACATGGCCTACACATAAGATTGTGCACCCTGTATGTGGCCAAGATTCTCTAACTTGAGATACCGATTTTTCAATTCTTCCTCTCTCTTTCCTTAGAAATAAATCATAAAGCTTATCCGTCGATGGGGCTTCATACCCATCTCCAAAAGAACCAATTCCTTTGACCATTTCATTGAAGTAGGGGGAATTGACAACGTCAATATTCAGCCCACTTGCATAAAAGAATCTGGCAACCGCATCATCTACATCTTCTTTGTTGACAAGACTTGGTTGTGAAGTCTGAATGTGCTTACTTGGCTTATCATTTCGAGGACTCTTTTTCTTTTTCTTAGCAAGCCGTTCCTCCTCTAGGATCTGAAATGCTTCTCTCTGTGACCTGTCAATTGCTGGGCAGCTTTTGACCCCAAGACCAGAGAAGCCAAGGAGATGAGCCCTAACACGCGAATAAGAACCATTATATCGAAGGTTACAGTGATTGCATTTCCATCTTTTTGTTCCACTTCCCCTGTGGAAGCCACCAAACACACTAACATGTTCCCAACCCCATTTATCATACTCCAATGGCATATTCTCCAAATTAATGCTCTATATACCATAGTCTGGAGAAATGAAGCAGTAATAGCTAGGATAATAGAGCACAGCAACTGTTGAATCAAGAGACGTGTCATTTTTCAGCTAAACTTCAGGAGAAGATATAAGTTTCATTCAAGCCTGAACAATTAACAACTGAGAATTTGTAGTTTCAAATCTGATTTAATTAAGAATTTACCTACACACTCTACACTGTTTTCCAAAGTAGGAGCAGTTTACACCAACTGCTTATTCCTTCCTCTTATTTCTTGTAAAAGTTTGATCATTTACTTAGAAAACTAGCTAAAAAATTACCTGTGTAATAGCTCATTCTCATAATTATGCGATGTAACAAAGTTATGCCATTCTAATGATTCATTTGGTAATGGACAATTTTGCTTTAGCTTCATTTCTCAATTAGAAAACTGAATCATAGGATGAAAAATTAGTTATACTGCAATGACAGACAATGCCACATGATCATTCAACTTGGAATTTCCAATGTAATATTAAAATAGAAAGTGAGCACAAAAAAGGAGGCGACTTTTCTAAGTCTCTGTACTTAAGCAATTAAATAGCTAAAGCAAAGTAAATTCTAAAAGTAGCATTTCTTTTGCACAAGCACAAAAAATATATGAAGTCCCAGATTGCACGGTAAAATTATCTAAAACTGAAATCGAAGCATGGCGCCAAATTATCAACAATCAGAACATATGTTTCTTCTGTTCATTACGTTGGCCTCGTTATCAAGCCTTTGCGATCCTTTCGATTGCCCGAACTGAGACAACGGTAGCTCATATAACTTCTAAAACTTTCAACTGAGCCTCTCTGCATTAATCTTTATCATGGTCGTTCATATAAAAAAAAGTACAGATCTTCAACGGAAAGAGCAAAGAACATTTCATGGCACTGTATGTCCCAACGAACAAAATTGAAAAAAAAACACGTTTTTTCGCAGGAATCAAACAATTCCATAAACCCTTTTACAATTTTCTCATCAAAATCCTCTAGAAACTCAAAAGGAAGAAACTGAAAATTCGTAGAAGTCAAAACTATGAAAGAAAGAAAGCAGAGAGAGCACGTTGTGAATTAGGTAAACTGAAAGAGTTAACAGCGATCGAGTGTTGGAGAGGGAAAAAGATAAAGAGAGGATTAGTTTACCAGGTGAAGATGAAATTGGGGTTGTTCCGAAACTGATTTAATTGCCGCTTCGAAACCCACGTTTCTTGGAAAGGCGTTTCTGTGAAATTAAAGGAGTTTCGTGTTTCTTTATCTTTTTGACCGTTTATCGTTAACATCTTGGACATACTGTGGCAAACTAGGCTCGGGCTTTTGAATTTAAATGCTCAATATTTTCTTAATATTTTATTTCATAATTAAATACATTTTATAATTTAACTTGTTTATTTTAATTCTATGTTTTATCTTTAGTTATCACTAAATTATTTTTATAATATTCATTTTTTCCATTTATAATAATATAAATTCTAATATAAAATTATTTTAAAATTTGTAAATGAAAAACTAATACAATATGATAAATACGGTTGTTATAAGATATTATAAAGAGATAAGTAGTTATTTTTAAAATTTGAAGTTAAAAAGAGAGAGTATAATTAACCACTTACTTTATAAGCAAATTGATATTTTAAATTGTTAATATTAAAAAAGACTGCACACATCATGAGTCGTAACTTTCCATAGACTTATTTTAAATTTCTTATTACATATTAAAGAAGTAAGATTACATATTATGAAACTTTTCAAATTCTGCATATTGGCAGCAACAACAACATCAATAACAATTAGTATAAATTTCGCTAATACGTAAAGTCTAAAAAAATTTAATAATACATAGCATTATCCCTAACTACTCGGCTATCATGAACCATTGAGTTACTCAAAATTGACATCAAATAGTAACAGTGGTGATAAATGTTGATTCTTATATCAACTAAATCAATTTTAAAATAATTAATAATTAAAAAATCTCAAACTTTATTCAATTTTATAATACTAAGCTAAGCTTTAAAAAATAGTGTTAAAATTTTTAAATTTTAATAAAAATAATATTACATTAAATTTTCCATTAATGTAATTGACACAGCGAGCTACATCATATTATTATTTTTGTTATGCAGTTGCGACATATTATATTTCTCTCACTTATAAATAGTATTATTTAATAAATAAAAATATCAAATACTCAAAAAATAATTATAAAGTAAAACATATAAAGGAGCATACAATTATTTCAAGGTTTTTGATATTTTGAATTTATTAAATAAAATTTTTTATACGTGACATAAATATAATATGTGATAATTACGTATGACAGTGTATCATTTTGGATTGACAAGTCACGTCATTTATATGAACAAAAAAATTTATCATTGATGGTTTTCTTCGACACCTACTTTTTAAAGTTTAAGTTAATATTATAAAATTAAGTAATTTTTGAAATTTTTTATTAACCTAATTTAAAATAATATATTTCTTATTGTCCCTTGTGATTCATTTAGCTTATTTCAAATTTCTTATCAATTACAAAATTTTATCTTCTTATCTTTTCAAGCGGAAGAATCTGCAGCCGCTATTCTTTAGATGTATGCTGGATAAGTCTCCGGATTGATGCAATAGCCTGCAAATTACGCCAATTAAATACTCCGTATTAAACAAGTCCTGTATCACAGGCTCAATCGAGAGCGCAAATAAGAAGATTCAAACACAAAATCTTTTGACTTCATACCTCTCACTCTACTAACTCGACCACCCTTAAAAACTTTATCTTGTTACTCCTATGGTTGAAAGAAATTAGACCCCAACATTCACTCCAACATCTAAAGTGTAGTACGTGATAAGAACCTAAGTTTGAGGTTAGATGGTTGCGATGAACCATTATTTTACAAATTAAGCTTAATTTAAAATTTTAGCTAATAAAGAACCTACTTCTTTATTTATAAATTGACTGGACGACAAGCAATACCTAGTAGGACTCAAGAATGTAATGATTAAACGACGTTTCGTTTAAAGAAAATGACAGGAAAATTCAACATCAACTTTAAAATCAAGATCAGCCTCAGCTTAAAAAAATGACAGGAAAATCAAAACTAACCTCACTCTACACCTACCGATGGCAATTTTAGCCCGAACAGGTCATAGGTCAAGATGGTTTGGCATTCGGGTCAAGATAGTTCGGGCTCGATCCATGGCTTGATCGGAATGAAAAAAAACGACCTCACTCTACACCTACCGTTATAAATAGGGATGACAATTTTAGTCCGGACGAGTCATAAGTCAAGATAGTTCGGCTTGACTCAACGCATAGCTCCACCAGAATAACAAAAACAACATTGTTTTGTAAATTATTTTTAAAAATAAGGATGGGTCGGGTCACAGGCAAGAATCCAACCAAAGGTTAGGCCTGATCGAGGGACATCCTACTTATAAATTCAATTGACTTCCAAAGTTGACCTAATGAATAATTGATTGAATAACCTTTTTTTTAGTAATGATAAAATTATAAATGTTATTATTTGAATAATATATCTATATTATTTAAATGATAATTTTGTTCCAACTTATATTTATAAGTCCACCATATTTATACTCATAACCCACTATTTTCTAAATAAATGAAGTAAGGAGTAGTCATTTATCTGCATTTCATAATTGAAACTTTTAAATTAATAAGTATGCCAAGGATAAATTTTAATTAAGGATAGCAACGAGATTGGTCATTATTTAAAACTTAAATCAATTTTAAACTGAAATAAAATAAAATGATTTTAAAATAATATAGCTTTAATTGATAAATTTATAAGTTATTGAATAAAAATGATATTTTCTTAGAGCTAAATTCAATCAACTCAAATATATCTTGTTCATTTTAGGTTTAGGTTGAGACAAACCAAAAGTATCATCCTTTAAAAAATAAATTTTTACCCGGCCCTCAAAATTTTTATTTCTTTTTATAAAAATCAAAACGATATCGTTTTGCCGTTATTAATAAGGTTTCGGGCGGGCCAAAATTGTCACACTTATTTAAATCTACTAGACAGTTCCTTAAAGGCAGAGAAGTAAGGGACCAGATCCTCTGGTCCATTTCTTCTATACCTATTCACATAAATGGATAGCTCAGATGTAATGGCGCAGAATAGGTACAGAAGAAAGGGACAAGAGGATTTGAGGGCGAGAAGTAACTGTCAACCTTCTATCATTTTTTTATAAGTTATAAAGCAAACACTTCTAAAGAAAAAAAAAAACATCCTTCAGTCTATAGGAATATAATTTGCAATGAAGACTGGAATATTTAAATGATATTAAAAAAACTATTGTCCAAAAATTCATAAAATTAGATAAATTTTTTCGTTCAGATGAAATGATAAAAGAATACTTAAAAATATATCTACCAAAGTTTCATATCGAAATTTAAAAAGAGTTGATCTAATTGATTAAAATTTATATAATTTTGCATATCTTGACATATATAATTTATTTCATTATTCTAAGAGTTTATTATATTTTAGTTAACGAAAAGTTGATTATTCTTAATACTTAACTAATTCCTATATAACTTAAGTGACACAATAAAAAACCTTCTTTAATATTTTATTAACCTATTTAATGTTATATATAGATAAACTTTCTAAATAAGACTATGTTTAGTTGGACGTAAGGTTTTTAATGGAATAAAATTATGTTTTACAATAGAATGAAATGTAAATGAATGTAATATTAGAAAATTGTTATTTGATAGGGATGGAAAGGTTAATATAGTAAAATATTGTTTTAAGAAAAGGTTCATAATGTCCAATTTTACCTTTTCAACTATGTCAAATATCCAAATCGACAGTCGTTTTGGCCATTGGATATAAATTTAGAGGCTGCTCAACTTTATCCGATGATCAAAATAATGTCATTTTGGATATTGGACAAAGTAAAATTAAATAGAAGATCCCACTCTAATAAATAAGTTCACTTTTCATACTAATAAGTTTTTTTTGGTAGTGCTTAAATAATTTGTAAATATATATTAAATTATATATTTTAAATAGATTATTTGTCGATTTAGTAAGTCAAAATCGGTTGACATTAACCAAAATCATGTCATCAAAACTTAAGGCCCCCTTTATTTTTCACCGGTCATTATAGTCTGGGCCACGGGGTGGCTGTTCCCGATTCCCAAAGCCACTCTGTGCCCTCTCCATTCCATCCATCCATTAATATTTAATGAATTGATGAGATGGAGAGGGTATGAGATGGCATTTAGAATCGGAAACAGGAGATTTGATCCCTTTAATCTACCACGCTTATCGTGGAAGGGTCCCTTAAGTAAAAATACAAATGTTATATAAATTAGAGATAGGTTTAAACAATTAAACATTTTAGTTCCGTTTTTTTATAATCTACTTTAATAATATATATATATATATAATTAATCAGTTTATTAATTAATGAAATTTTTTTATAAATTAATTAATTCTTATTTAATAATCTCTTTTTTCAATTGCTATTTAGCATGTAAAGATAATTTCTTTTAATTATATTTTAAATTCTTAAATTTTATTAAATTTCTAGATAATTTTATGACAGTTTAATATTAATTAAATTTTTTATACCATAAATTTTTTATTTTATCGATTTAACTTTCGATTTAATTATTAAAATATCGAATATAGTAGATTGGACAAGATACTAGGAAGTTCATTTTGAAGTATTTTAACGTGTTAGATCTCATTTAAACACGAAAAAACGTTACGTTTTAATAAAAACATTTGCCATGTGTACTGTAAGAAAATGGCCCATAGGTTTCGGAGCAACTCATAATTGATCCGCCGAGTCTGGATTCTCGAATCTTGTCCGTCAACTAAACCCGAGAAAATCGAAAGATCCTCGAGGTTGTATTTAAAGGATAAGATTTTTTGTCTAATTTTTATGGTGTTATATTCTGTTCTATAAATTTTAGTCATTTATTTATATGAGTTTTGCGTGATCCCATATAAATAAACGCGAGACCCGTATAAATAAATGATTGAAATTTATGGGACAGAATAAGACACCATAAAATTGAACAGAAGATCTAGACTTTGTATTTAATACCCGTTTCTCCTCTCCATCCTCAGCAAGTATCTGGTGGATACTTGCTGAATACTTCAAAGGTAAAACACAAAGACGGGTATGGTATCTGAGCATGAACAACCGGATGAAGCTCTACACCAGCAAAAACTTGACGCTGGTGCCCTTTTTGTTCTCAAATCCGAAGGTAAAACTTATCATGTACCCTCTTCTTTGTTACTTCCATTTCTGCTTTTGGATTCATCAATCATGGACTCGGCGTTCTTCTTATGCTACTCCTGCTTCTTCTCATCTTTGATATCTCTTGTTGTACTTCATGTTCTGTTATCTTCTTCATTTTCTGGTTTCTGGGTTTTTTGGTTTACAAATTAACTCGTCTCTGATGCCAGTTACGAGAATCCTTACATTGTTTTCATTTTTAACGTCGCACCAAAAGAGGAAAGAAAGGGAAGAGATTGTACTTTCTTCAATTCAATTATTAGGCCAATCCAAAAGCTCTGAAATTCAAAGTAATGTGCTCGAGAGTCGAGAACGATATTGCTCTGTGGGTCTTAGTGTCTTACTCACTAACCTCTTTGGGATGTTGTGGACGATGTGTTTCCAAGTTGCTCTCTCATAAATACCATTGAAGCTCTCGACCTCCGTATTCATTGTAGAAATGAGTACGTATAGAACAAGTTGCTTTCCCAGCTTTTAATGTGACAATAAAAAATATGTGGGAGGGAACAACTTCAGAGAAACCTTACGTAAAGAGGAAATGAAGTACAAAGAATTTGGAATAATTTATTCAATGAAATGACTGTCTATTAATAGACTTACAATCCCAACGTTTTCCACTCTCATAGGAGCACGTTAGCATGACAGAGCCACTATTAACAACCTACTAAGCTAGATACTCGGTAACAACAAAACTACCTAATAATAATAATAAACAATGGCAATAAACTCGGTAAGTACTGGTGTTGAACAGTAACAAACAGTATCCATGCACGTGAAACCTTCAATACTCCCCCTCAACACCAGCTTCTGTTCTTTTCGTCATGCTCAGCTGATGACAAAAACTTTCAATCTTGTTGACATTTAAGCCTTTTGTAAACAGGTCCGCAACTTGATCCTCTGTTCTGACCTGCTCCAATGCAATCTCTCCTTGCAAAACTTTCTCCCTAATAAAGTGATAATGCACTTCTACATGTTTAGTTCTTGCATGAAAAACTGGATTTTCTGCCAACCGAATTGCTGATTGATTGTCGCAATACAATGGAACTGCATAATCTATTGGTTGATGTAAATCCTTCATCAAT
>JAOSBM010000205.1:3647847-3658105 GCA_027568955.1 Erythroxylum tenue
TGATGTATTTTGTACTAAGCATGAATGGTATGACTTGTGTAAGTGCAGTTGGTTGCTGTATAGATTGACTTAAATTTTTTTATTGTGGATGATTCTGCTTGAAATGAATGTTTAGCTTCCGCAGTTTCTTTCTTTTAGTTGTCCCGACGAATCACCCTTTGTTGGGACTAGGGCCCAACGGTCTCCGTTTGTGATTCCGTTTGGGATAATTGGGCTTCGGGAACGGGGTCCAGCATGATTCGGCCGGGCCTCGGAAACGGGGTCCAGCAATTGTTCTGTTAAGTCTAGATATTAATAGAGCATTAAAAGACTTGCACATATTATATTTCTTCCTTACGAAGAAAATAGTCGATCTCATAAACTAAAATTTGGAGATACTTAAACAAATATGTGTGTGTTTGTTAGAGAATAACTTCCCTAAATTAACTTCATATAAAAAATCTATTTGGAACATTACTTGTGTATCTATAAAAACTCTCATTGTAAAGATTGTATAAGTAATTTCTTGACTTAAGATCTCCAAAGTTATCTCATATAAGGATGACTATGTTTTGATGCTACTTTTGACCTAATCTAATCAATAGTAAATCAATCGATAGTCATTGAATATAACAAAAGTTATATGGAAGTAGTTAAGTGATCAATATATTATTCATCACCCTAAAATGATTAGGGAGAATGTTTCATTATTTTCAATTAGTGTTGATTCAAGAAATCTTTGGCTAAGGTGGAATGATACATTGAAAATAATTTTCAAATGTCATATATTGAATCAATTACTAATTGGACTTAAAAAAGTAGACGTTTTTATACTCTATATCTAATTGAACCAGTATATGATTAAATAAATGAATTATACTAAAAAAGTCATATGCAAAAAGATTAATCAAAGCCGCTTTGATATTTTTGAATATTTGAGTAGTTATAATGCATTGCTAGACATAAGATATGTTGGACTCTGAACTCTTCTTGGAAGTTAGAACTATTAAATGAGAAATAGTTGGCGATTAGTTATGAGTAAAGAAAAGGAGAGTTCTTGAATTAGAAATGAAGTAGGAAATGGTTTAGGTACAAGATGGGTTATATGTGAAATGTTGGAAGTTAAAAGCTGGAAGATATAGTTGAAACATGTTCACTGAGTTTATTTTAGCCATAACTTTTTCTCTAGTTATCCAAATGAGATGATTTTTAATTTGGATTAAACTAGAGACATAGAGATACAAATTTTATGATGAAATCGAGTTCTAATTCAGTCTCTAAGAATTTTAATTTTGGATGGAAGTTGAGAGCAGAATATTGTTTCAGTATAAGAACAGCTTGGAAATGTTTGGGGTATAACTTTCAAATTACCGAACCAAATTGAATGATTTTGGTATCATTAGAAAATTAAGACAATGAGAAACATTTTTCGAGAAGGAAGTATTATCAAATTCCTTCAACCTTTCCATGATCATTAGTTAAGGAGTTAGAAGTATAAAATGTTAGTTTTAATAGACATAAGGGGATAAAATTGGAAAGGCCAAGTAAGAGAGGGAAAAATGGGAAAAGACCAAATAAATGTCCATTCAAATCATGTTTATAATTGAATAATGAGCCATTAAAGTTTTTCCAAATCAAGAGAATAAAATGATTTCAATTACTTCATAAGTGTGCATATATTGCTTTTAAATGATTTAAAGAATTTGCTTATATGTGTGTATATGCTTAATTGATTGGATTTGAATTGTTGTTAATGTGGAAAAATGCATTGTGATGTATGATCATGTTATGCCATTGAAATGTGTCAAGAAATTTTGTATAAAGAAAAAGAAGAAAAAGCATGAGAATATGAAAATGTATGGAAATGAATTGAGCATAGATTTGATTGTGTTTGGGCGAGAGAGGAATCATTTCGTAGTCACGTGCACGTCGACACAAAGCCTTCTCCCGACTGCCCGTTTGTGGCGTACAAGATCCTAAAAATGGACTCGTTTCATTCACGGAGTAAACTTCGGTTTCTCTGTTTCATTCCACGGAACCCTCAAGCCATTTGTTGTGCATTGCATCTATGAATTGTCAAGTTGATGCATACACGATTTGTATTATTGTGAATTGGTTGAGAACTATGTTTTTCTTGAATTCAATAAGAATTTTCTATGAAAAATGAATAATTTCAATGGTTTTGTTTATTATCGATTATAAACTGTTACCCACAAACTTTTAAGCTCACCCCCACTCTCCTTCCCCTATTCAAGTGATAAGCAAGAGTTTGAGTGAAAGAGAGTCAAAGCATCGCTCCGATTAGGCATACTTTTTTATTTTAAGTTAGACTTTGTAAACATGAGGCTTTAGTCACACTTCAAGTATTAATTGTTCAAGTATCTTTTGTAATTTGGGATTTTGAGACATTGATGTATTGTGAATCGGAAAGCCCATTGAAGCTTTGTAAAACGCTTACTTCTTTTGATGGAAATGAAATATGATTGTGTTTTGCTTGTGATTCTCTAAATTGGTATATTGCATTTTCAATCCTTTCATGGGGGTAAAATTGTGTACTAACTTTATGGGAAAAACTAGATTAATCTAGGTTGAATTAAATAAAGTTGTCTTCTTGGAAGTTGTATCTTATCCTCTTAGCTTTCCAACATATAAAGTATGTAATTTTTCGATATCAGAGTTGAGAGATATGATCATTATAAGTGGTGATGCTGCATGAGATGTATACACAGGACAATTATGGTAAATGATGGGAATTTGAGGTATTGACGAATCATTTGAATTGAGATTAGAGAGTTTAATGAAACAAGGTTGGTAATTGAATGTTTAAGGAGTGATATTTCATTAGGAGAGGTGAATTTAAGAAGATTATGAGTGAAAGTTATGTTAGAATGGATGTAGGAAGCATTGGAGAGGCTTCGGAGGGGCCTGGATATCCGCTATGTCCGTTAGGCAGATTTTAGGTTTATTAAACGGACCTTCTCAGGTCTGGAGGGACCCCCAGCCTTGCCCATGTCTGTTAAACAAACATTAGGTCCATTAAACGAACCTTCTCGGGTCTAGAATGGCCCCCAAACCCGTGCATGCCCGTTAGGCGGACTTGTATGCCCATTTAACATACATACACTGTACACTTTCTGAAATATGCGATTTTGACCCTCTAAATGGCAGAATCTCGCTTTGGGGTCTTCATCAAAGTTGTAGATCTAGAAGTTCTCTTACAAATCGTCTAAGAAAGACCTCAATCAGACATCTCTATAAGAAGTTATGGCAATTGTCCCAAGACAGGTACAATAAGATAGAGGACATAAACATGCTTGATTCTTTTGGCCGTAACTTCATCATCCGACCTCCAAATGAAGTGATTCTTGAAGCAATAGATTTATAATACATTTTTATATCTCCTTACAAAAATTGGTTGCTTTTTATGTTGATATGAAATGATTGATGGAAAGAAGATGAGGGATCAGTTGGAAGAGCACAACTGGGTTATGAACATACCTTGGATTTTTTATCTTCTCTTGATCTATTAAATTGTGGGCTCATTGATGTCTTTCTATTGTATGAGGGTTTATTGAAATAACCCTACAAGGAAATACACTCAGGGTTTAGGACTCCAAATTGTTGGGCTCTTGAAATGGGATCCAACATCTTGTGGTATCAGAGCTTAGGTTTTTCCTAGACTTAAAATGCATAGTAGGATGAATTGTCATGCTATGTGATTAATTATTGCATTGTGAATTGATGGATTTCATTAAGTGATATGCATATCATGCATACATGTAGGAATTGAGACTAAAAAGGAAATGTAAGCTAAACGTTAATATTTACATTAGAGGAGTAAGATGCCAACTCGTAAAAGAACACGATGAGTTTTGCAAGGATTTGCTACACCTGATTTCTCACTATTAGAGAAGGGTACCGATGAGTATAGAATCCCAGTAACTGCAACCGCATGATTTAAATGTATGAACTTCATTAAGAGTTTGGACTATTAGAAACAATGAGAAGAATGATGTTTTGTCAAAGTGTAAGATAAGGAAAGTTGTGGATATTTAGAAATAAGAAATATTACGTAGTCCGATATGTTAGACATAGATTTAGTAATTGTGGTTATGTTAGCGAATATGGTAACGAAATTTTGTTGTGGATATGTACTTGAATTGGTATGGATGTGAAAATATTTTCATGAATTGTCTGAAAAAGAAATAGAGACATAGGTGGAAATGACAAGATTTAAGGTGTACAATGCAAAGTGGAATTGAAAGGTTGAACTTGGAAGTTAAAATGATTGTTTAATTACTGTGATAAGAGTTATGATCTGATACAAGATTGTGATAGCAACATATGTAGATCGCAAGGTTATGTCAACCAATTATTCTGAAAATATATTCGATCATGTGGTTTCATTGGTGAATAATATGATTGAGTACATACGAGATCTATATTTGGATATGATATAGGAGATAATCTATGATCCCTATAGTTAAAATTATGAAGTGAATCAGAGTAACGTGATGGAAGTATGGTATAAGTGGTTATGCTAAAAAGGGTAACTACTATAGAGGAGTAATTTTTGAATAGTCATAGAATATTCAGAGGTTATTCAGAATCAATTACGATTGATGTATGATTAGCATGGGATATAAATTGGTGACCTGTCGAAATTACTTTTGTATATAAGATGTAATGAGCTTGATGGTACATACCAAAATATAAGAGTAAATGACTATGCCTCTTATTTCATTGAGTTTTATTATAAAGGATATTTTGATCACGTAAAGTGTGACAAAAATTGAAATTGTTGAAATATCATGAATAGTTGAAGTTGATCGTATTGAGGTGTTAAGAATGGCTGAAATAACGTTGATGACGATAACAGTTGATTGATAAAGATTGCATGAACTGTATAAATGATAGTAGCAAGAAATCCTCTTTCGAAGAAGAATTTCATTGAATTAGGTTAAGCAGATTAGATACTGTATATTAAGAATGATTAATGAAAGAACAAATCAGAAATGAAAATGTAATGAATCAAAAGTGAATATTGGAGTCATATCCCTAGTAGAGATTTAAGCATAAGAGGTAAAGTATGCTGCTGAGAATGTATGTATTTTGTTTGATGTAAAGTATCTAACTACGTGAGTGGATTTTTGGAAATTGAGGTAACACTATTGCTAATGTGAGAAGAACTTAGATCTACATTATATTCTACACGAATATGCAAAGGAGATATAAATTAGATTTTGAAGAATGTGTTGCCAACACAGGAAGTTGAGTTCGCAAATAAATTGAAATGTGTGGAGAAATTAGTATGAATGAGCAAACATTAGAATAAGTCAATGTAAAATATGAGGAAATCTAAAGAGTGGAGAAAGTCATTTAAGAAAGGTAAGTCAATTGGGAAATTGAAAATAACGTGAGACAATGTTACCTTGTCGAGGAATTAGTTATTTAAGGAATTACGAGAACTAATCATGGGCATATGGAACTTTGGAAATATTTGTTCGAGTTAACAAAAGCCCCAACAGTACTATGGAATTAGAGATTAAAGCGATCTAAGAAAAATTTGATGATATGCTAAATTTGTTCAAAAAGTTAAGAAGAATAGTTTGAATACTTGAGGAAAAATGTGTAAATTGTATGAGTAATGAAATTAAAGAGAATTTTGAGGAATTATAACACTGATATTAATTATATCGTCTAGATTTGGAGATTTTATAGTATACAATGATGTTGTATAAGAGGTTAGGACAAAATCCAATGCAGCATGATAAAGAGATTTCATATGCATGGGGACAATTGAAACCTCATGGGTTGATTATTTGATATGTGAATTGAAACTTGCTGCAATAGTGATTGCTTAAAAGTTGGAGACATTATATGTACAGAAACATCTTGGATATATATAAATATATAGATCATTAAAGTTTGAAGTAATTATTGAGTTGAGAGAATTGAATACGAGACTGGGACAATGGATAAAGTACTGAAAGATTTTGATGGTACAAATGAGTATTTCCCAGTAAAGTTAGAGTTGTATCTGATACATTAAGCAGAAACCCCAATAGCAATGAAGCATGGATTCAGATATTGAGGTTATCAGATCTAGTGCAAAACGGAGCAGAGAATGTGGAGTTGAATTTTGGTCAAATCAAAGTACTAATTTTTGTGGAATTGAAGATCAGTTTCACATGAAAAGATTGACAAAGTTCGAAGTAAGGATCTAGATTTGTGAATCTTATTGAGGAATTGAAAACGGATCTAAATTCTGAGTTGACTCGGAAAAAGATGCCTTGTGATCGAAAAGAGAAGTATGTAAGTATACCCGATAAAGAGATAAAGGAGTTGGTGGATCAACACCGAAGGTATGGAGTAAAGTGAGATAGACATAAGAGTTAAGTGTGCTAACACTATAGAGGTGTGAACTATGAAGCGAAGGATGAAATGTTTCTGAAAGTATCACATTCCCAAGGTGTGCTTGGATTGAGTGCAAGATGTGCTCAGGTTAGGATAAAGAAGTAACTAAGCTTGAATTGTATTGGTCCATAAAATTTATTAAGAACCGGACCATTGACTTATAAGTTAGTATTACTAACAAAGATGTCACAGATTCGTAACGTGATATATGGGAGTATGTTAAGAAATAGCAATATGATCTAATATTGGTGTTATCGACACACAAAGTGGGACAATGGTGAGTAATCTGAAACATAGTAAGGAACTTGTTAAGAAAGTGAATGACTAAATAAGGGATTGAAAGACTGAGTGAGTCTATTGACTATGGTCATTTGGAAGAAATTATTCGAGTGAAGAAGTTACTTTGGAGACTGAGGAAAACATAAGACAACTTTACCTCCATTTGTTTGATCACTCAGGTAAGAATTTCAAGGACGAAATTCTTTAAAGGGGGAGAATTGTTGGACTCCAAACTCTTCTTGAAAGTTAGAACTATTAAATGAGAAATAGTAGGTGATTAGTTATGAGTAAAGAAAAGGACAATTCTTGAATTAGAAATGAAGTAGGAAATGGTTTAGGTACAAGATGGGTTATATGTGAAATGTTGGAAGTTAAAAGCTGGAAGATGTAGTTGAAACATGTTCACTGAGTATGCTTTGGTATTTTAGCCATAAATTTTTCTCTAGTTATCCAAATGAGATGATTCTTAATTTGGATTAAACTAGAGACATAGAGATACAAATGTTCTGATGAAATCGAGTTCTAATTCAGTCTCTATGAATTTCAATTTTGGATGGAAGTTGAGAACAAAATATTGTTTCAATATAAGAACAGTTCCAAAATGTTTAGGTTATAACTTTTAGATTACTGAACCAAATTGAATGATTTTTTTATCATTATAAAATTAAGACAATGAGGAACATTTTTCTAGAAGGAAGTATTATCAAATTCCTTCAACTTTTCCATGATCATTAGTTAAGGAGTTAGAAGTATAAGATGTTAGTTTTATTAGACATAAGGGGGTAAAATTGGAAAGGCCAATTAAGTGAGGCAAAATGGGAAAAAGAACAAATAAATGGTCTTGAAGTAATAAAGAAAGAGAGAAGTCTTGAGAAGCCAAAGAGAGAAGGGAAAAACGTGAGAGAAAAAAAAAAGAAGAGGAGAAAATTCGAAGGATCTAGGGAAGAAGGAGGAAAATCCTGGGAAGAAGAAGAAATAAAGCTTCTAAGGTAAGTTCATCATCTTTTCTTCTTGCTTTATCAAAGAAATGGGTTGTGTTGAGAATGAAGGAGTTTTAGAGAGAGAAAGGGGTTTTGTGTTGGAAGATGATTGAGAGACTCAATTGATTTTTAGGGGTTTCTAAACTAGGTTTTGACTTTTCTAACCTAGATAGACCATGGTTAAGTTAATGCTAAACCCAATTTTGCAATTATTTCATTTGTTGTGATTTTGAAATTTTAGGTATTTTATTGAATTGGAATTGAATGGGAGATTGGTTTGTTTTAGGAAATCAAGAGAACACTATCCAAGAGCAAAGGGAGAGACATCTTTGAGCAAGTTTATAAGCAAAGAAATCAAGGTAGGTTTCATGTTTATAATTGAATAATGAGCCATTAAAGTTTTTCCAAATCAAGAGAATAAAATGATTTCAATTACTTCATAAGTGTGCATATATTGCTTTTAAATGGTTTAAAGAATTTGCTTATATGAGTGTATATGCTTAATTGATTGGATTTGAATTGTTGTGAATGTGGAAAAATGCATTGTGATGTATGATCATGTTATGTCATTGAAATGTGTCATGGCATTTTGTATAAAGAAAAAGAGAAAAAAGCATGAGAATATGAAAATGTATGGAAATGAATTGATCATAGAATTTATTGTGTTTGGGCGAGAGAGGAACTAATTCGTAGTCATGTGCTCATCGACATAAAGCCTTCTCCCTGTTTCCCACTTGTGGCATACGAGATCCTAAAAGTAGACTCGTTTCGTTCACGGAGTAAACTTCGGTTTCTCTGTTTCGTTCCATAGAACCCTCGAGCATTTGTTGTGCATTGCATCTATGAATTGTCAAGATGATGCATACACGATTTGCATTATTGTGAATTGGTTGAGAACTATGTTTTTCTTGAATTCAATAAGAATTTTCTATGACAAATGAATAATTTCAATGGTTTTGCTTGTTATCGATTATAAACTGTTACCCACAAACTTTTAAGCTCACCCCCACTCTCCTTCCCCTATTCAAGTGATAAGCAAGAGTTTGAGTGAAAGAGAGTCAAAGCATCGCTCCGATTAGGCATACTTTTTTATTTTAAGTTAGACTTTGTAAACATGAGGCTTTAGTCACACTTCAAGTATTAATTGTTCAAGTATCTTTTGTAATTTGGGATTTTGAGACATTGATGTATTGTGAATCGGAAAGCCCATTGAAGCTTTGTAAAACGCTCACTTCTTTTGATGGAAACAAAATATGATTGTGTTTTGCTTGTGATTCTTTAAATTGGTATATTGCATTTTTCAATCCTTTCATAGGGTTAAAATTGTGTACTGACTTTAGGGGAAAAAATATATTAATCTAGGCTGAATTAGACAAAGTTGTCTTCTTAGAAGTTGTACCTTATCCTCTTAGCTTTCCAACGGTATAAAGTATGTAATTTTTTGATATCGGAGTTGTGACATATGATCATTCTAAGTGGTGATGCTGCATGAGATGTATACACAGGACAACTATGGTAAATGATGGGAATTTGAGGTATTGACGAATCATTTGAATAGAGATTAGAGAGTTTAACGAAACAAGGTTAGTAATTGAATGTTTAAGGAGTGATATTGCATTAGGATAGGTGAATTTGAGAAGATTATGAGTGAAAGTAATGTTAGAATGGATGTAGGAAGCATTGGAGAGGCTTTTCAAGGGCTTGGATATTCCCTATGTCCGTTAGGCAGACTTTAGGTATTGGACCCCGCTCCCGAAGCCCAACCTTGGTATCGGACCGCGTTCCCGGAGCCCAACGATCCGATTCGAAATCGAAAAGCGTTAGCGGGTGGCCACAATTAAGGTTATCCCAACGAACCCTCGAAGCAAATCCAACCGGGCAAAAGCCCTAAGTCCAATTGAACATGCCTTGGCGCGGAAGCCATAAATTTTCCTACAATGGTCGGATTGCTTTCATTTTTAATCCATTAGAAAGAAGACATCAAATTCTACAACTCTTATGAAGGCCTCGGAACGAGATTCGGATTCAAAAATGGTCAAAAACACGAAATACTAAAGTTGGCCCGAGCATGTCCGTTAAACGGACATAAGGTGACCAAACCCCCCAAATCCACCCGAGAAGGTCCGTTAAACGGACCTACATGTCCGTTAAACGGACATGGACTAGGCAAGGGGTCCAAACAATCCGAGAATGTCCGTTAAACGGACACTAATGTCCGTGAAACGGACACGCGCTGAGCAAAAGGGGCCAATCTCTCCCGAGAAGGTCCTTAAACGGACATGGGTTGGACAAACGCCCTGAACTCACCCGAGAAGGTCCGTTAAACAAACCTGCATGTCCGTTAAACGGACATGCCCAGGAAAGGCACTCCAATTCCACCCGAGAAGGTGTGTCCGTTTAAAGGACACATGCTGGGCAAGGAATTTCCAGCTTTCTCCTAAGCTTTTCCAAAGCTTCCAACTTCCAAACCACACCACAAACACTCCAAACCAACTCTAAACTCAACCCTTCTAGCATCAACAACTACAATTCTCACTAAATCCACATCCAACTTCAAAATACTAATCTAGCACAATCAAAAAGCAATCTCAAGCAACATACAC
>JAOSBM010000205.1:3664178-3675666 GCA_027568955.1 Erythroxylum tenue
ACCAACCGGTACCGGTACCGTTCCGTTCCAGAGCCCAATCCGGTACCGAGCCCGGTACGGTATTCATAACATTGGTTATGGTCTAATTGTCCCATATCGGTAATAAAAGAAACTGATGTGGGGTTTATAGGCTTATGAGCTCTCTTACCCTTCAAGCTAATTTTTGGGGTTGATTTTTTCATAAGACCTATAATAATTGGTATCAGAGCCAACACCACTCTTTCAAGTCCTTGTGCCACGCTCACGAGTGGTGACGCCGGTATTGCAGTATTTGCCCGGACCTGAAAAAGGTCTAACGCACAGGCAGCTCGTGACTATGTGGGTGGTGACGCTAGTATAGCAGTATTCACCTGGGGCTAGAAAAGGTCTAGCGCACAACTAGCCCACCGATGCCTGGACTGCGAAGCGTGGTAGAATATTATGGTCTAATTGTCCCACATTGGTAATAAAAGAAACTGATGTAGGGATTATAGGCTTATAAACTCTCCTACCCTTCAAGCTAAGTTTTGAGATTGATTATCTCATAAGACTTGTAACATCGGTCCCACTAAATAAGGCCTAAGTTCGAGGTTGAGCTTGAACTTAGACCTAGTCAATCCAAGCCTAAATGGGATGGACGAGTTGATCCTAAACTTAAATGTGATCTCTAAACCTAATCACAATAACAAAACCATTAAGTTTCTTAAAATTTTAAAACATTGTTCTTTTAGATATAATCTCATTTGAAGGTAGAAAATAATTCTAATTTCAAAAAATTCAATTTTTCTTTGACCTATTACAATTTCTAATAAATTACAAATCAAATGTATTAAAATTAGCAATGATAATGAGTCAGACTAGGTTGAGATAAGGGTTGGAGCTCCGCCCGAATTTTTTTATTTTGTAAACAAAACAACGTTATTTTGTTTTTATCAAGTTTGACCTGTTAACTTCACACCGACTCAGACCTTTGTCATCTCTAATTAGAATTGTATTTTCCATTTTAATTCCAATTTTGTCTGGCAAACTCACTCTTAACTCAAATTTTCTACAAAAACAAAAAGAGAACTCATTTAAGGCTACACTACTTAAATTCAATTCCAACTTAATTATTTACTTATTTTATTAATAACATACAAAATTAAAATCGCAATAAAAATATTAAATTGCTAATAAACAAATAAAAAATGTAAAGTTGTGATAAAAAAGTTACTGGTAAAAGAAAACAAAATGATTGAGATCGACAATAGATTAGATTAGAAGTGAACTTAAAATTTTTTATTCACTTAAATTTTGAATTTGATAGAATTGAATATAAATTTTGAATTTTCTATTTATTTAACTCTGAATTTGGTTAAATATTAGTTAAATTAAATTAAATTAAATTTTATATTTTTATATTTATGTATCTATTTATTTATTTTATTGGATTTGCTATTTTACACACAGTAACCTTTATGGCAGAGAAAACCATCCCAGAGGGGATGCCTTCCAAAGAACAAGAACCAGTTGCCATCAAGCAGCTCTTTTGAGTCCACAGGAGCTGCGGTCGGGTTCAAAGCCTCCAACTGATTAACAAGCTCTGAAACCTCGGCCCGCACCTCGATGCTGGCCCGATACCCGAAATCGGTCCCATAAACCGTATCCACCAAACACCTCTTCAAGTCTCTAACTTTATCGTCCTTTGCTTGTGTGCCGGCGCTGCCGTTGACGAAATCCTGCTCCCACTCGTCCTCGTCCTCGGGAGGATCCGCATCCGGAACAGAAAATCAAAAGCCCGACCTGCCCCTTTTGCCAACACGATAACAAAAATTAAGGAGCATAGCAGCGAAATTTAGAAGTAAAATGAACCAAATCTAGTTGGAGAAAATAGAAAATCAGTAACAAAAACGGTTTGGAGCGGTCGGGAGTTACGGCTGAGATTCGGTAAGCCTAATGAGTTCAGAAAATGGTTCCCCGCGGCGGCTGTCCTGCTCCACTTGTTTTGATGCTCTTTGGTTCTGCTACTGTAAGTTTTGAATCTCTCTATCTCTAAAACAAATTGCTTTCTTCCCAATTCTTCTCTCAGAGAAATAACTGTTACACTGTATTCATTGACAATGCATAGTAATAGCTCTTCTAGATAAAAGTAAAATAAATAGGTTACTGATTGGGAAATTGGCGGTTTTTGTAGCTCCGGTGCACCAGATGCAGCAGTATTATAGGGTTGGATATATTGATAATTGTTCAGAGAAATGGAGAGCTCTTGTTGATTGTTTGACTCTCAAGACAAAAAAGTCTTCCCAAGTTCAGGTTTATTAAAAAATCTCTACTTTTTAATAATGCTTTATATATTCAAATAGGTTGGAATTGGGGTTTCCCTATTTCCAAATAGGTTAGAAATGCGAGGTCTAGAGAGAGTGGGAGGCCAGTTTATTTTCTTTTGGACTTTGTGAATTAAATACTGCAATTTTGATATGTTAAAAATACATGAACATGTGTAACTTGAACTATGCTTGACAAATTGGAGCTTACAGAAGATCTTAGTTGACTGGGGAAAAGCTGTGATTGGTCCTGTCAAAGTTACAAGTAAATGAAAGTCACCTCTACAATTAAAGTCTAATTTATGAAGAAAACACATAATTGATCATTCTTAAGTTTTATGTTGATGGGAACCAAGGCTTCTCTGATGAACTTAGTTATATGTTGATGGGAACCAAGGCTTCTCTGATGATCATTCTTCTAATTCCTATAATTAAGAGAAACCCATTAGTTCTGCTGATTTTTTTAATATACAGCTGTGGCTATGGAAATGTTTCTTTGGAGGATCTAATTCTAGGGATTGGTTTTCATATTTTCAAATAGGTTGCCAGAGCGCGGTCTAGGGAAAGTGAGAAGGCAGTTTGTTTTCTTCTGGAGTTTGTGAATTACTACTGCAATTTTGATATGTGAAACATACATGAACATGTGTAAAACTGTTCTTGAGAAACTAGAGCTTAAGGAAGATCTTAGTTTGAGTTGGGAAAAGTTGTGATTGATCCTGTCAAATTTACAAGTAAATGGAACTCATCTCTACAAGTAAACTCTAATTTCTGAAGAAAACTCATAATTGATCATTCTTCAGTTATATGTTGATAGGAACCAATATTCTCTGATGGACCTTGTTAATGTGATAGGTTTATTTTGTACTATAGTCTGGTTTCTAATCATTCTTCTAATTCTATAATTATGAGAAACCCTTAGCTCAATTTTACTATGAACAAAATATTGGAACATTAAGTATATCAAAGATTGATCTTTTTTTCTTCAAGCAGGTGTATGGCTTTCTTCATTTTGTACTATATCCTGTACGCAACTTACAGAAGTAGAATCTGAGTGTAGGAAATTCTGGATTCACGGGAGAAAGCCAAGCCCCACATCTGGACTCTCCGGACAACTGAAGAAGCATCAGCTCATTGGAAAGAACTATTTGGACATTTAGAGGGAGGTGAATAGCAATCTTTTGTGGCTCTCTTCTAGTTGCTGATGATAGTTTTTGCATCTTGACCATGACTTGGAAGGTATTGACGTTAGAGTTTTAGGGGTTAAAAGTCGCAGGACTCAAAGGCCATTGATTAGTTATATAAAACTCCATTGAAATTGAGTTTCTGCGGATGTTATGTTTTAGTTTCAGAAATCTTACTAAAAATTTTCATAGATTCTTGTATGCAGTAGCACATAATCAGTCCAAAATTCATCCTAAGGGACAATCTGAATTGAAAATTTAATTTTTCCGTTGAAATTTTTATGTCAATATATCCTGATCTTTTTGAAATGGTGGATTCTATACACTATCCTGTTCAATTTAGAACAAGATCACTTTAATGCCTCTTTTGCTGGTGGAGTTGAAGCTGATGAAAAGATGTAGGGCTCTTTGTATCTACTTTGATTTTTTGTTTTTATTTTGGTTTTTACATTCAGTAGAAAGAGCTAAATTTTTTATTTTTGTTTTTAGTTTTAATTTTTTCAGTTTTCATAATTTACAAAAACTGTAAAAACGATTTTTTTATCTTCATTATTAACCACTAATTAAATATATTATTTAATATTAATAATTAATTACTAATTAAAATATTATTATTTAATTTGTAATTATTTTCCTCACGGATGAAAAAAGTGACATTACTTTTTCAGCCCGAACCATTTTATTTTAAATTTAATGATTATTGGTAAATAATATTTTAAAATACATAATATTTAAGTATTAATTTACAAAAAAAATTATTATATTCTTTATTTGAATAAAATATAATAAAAATTTATCAATATTTATTAATAGCTATTTTATAAGAAATTAAAATAAAATTGTTTACATAATTAATTTATAAAAATAATTTATCTTTAATTTTTATTTAATAATTAATTATTATTACCAATAAGATATATTTATATCAATATTAACAATCAAATAAAATTTTATTTAAAAGAAATAAAAATGAAAATAAAAAACAGAAACCAAACCACAAGGTTTTTATGTTTAGAATTTAAGTTGGAATTGGTGATTTAATTTAATCAGGTGAAAAATCTAACTCAAAAAAGAGTAAATGACTCAATTTTTATTTTTTAAATGTGCAAATTGTGTTTTTTAAATAATATATCATACACAAATTTCGAGTTAATTTCATTAAATGGTTGGGCAAAGAAACAAAGACAATTATTTTAAATTTTGAATTTTCTATTTGACATTACCTTCTAAAACTCCTTTTACTATTAATTTTTTTTACATCAATTTGTGGTGTTTGGTGAATTTTATTTTCTAAATTTTAAATTTTAAAATTTAAAATTTTTGCAATATAATTGATTTTTATAAAATAAAATAAACTAATTAATTTTTATTTTAAATTTAAATTTAAATTAAATACACTCTTTTTTTAAATCTTATTTCAAATTCTTCAAATTTATTTTATTATAATCTAATACCAAATCTTTTAAACTTTAAATCTCTTATCTTATCGGTTTAACTTTTGTAACGAAAGTAAGTAAAATTTAAAATAAAAAATAGAATTAATTACAAAAATATCATCTCGTCCTTTCTAGTATTTTAGGTCAAAATTGGATTATCTATATTGGCTATCTTAGATAGAATTTCCTTCTTAAATATTACCTTATCTTAAATCTGCCAATGTAATTTTAAAAGGATTATAACAATTTCAATTATGCGATTTTCTTTTTCAAATTAATATAATTCAAATTTTCACAATTAATATAATTTTTTCATAATATATTATTCTTAGGAAATATTCCAATAAGATAAATATATATCTTTTTGAATATGATATTAAGAGATTAGTATCAAGATCATTTATGTCAATAAAGAATTTAAAACTGTCAAATAAACTACAAAATCCATTATTTCTTTTTTTCCACAATTTTTAATAAATTGTTTGATATATAAATGGCTCTTTAGAAAATTATCGACTAATTAATTACTAAAAACAGGTGCTCAAAAACTTAAAAGGCCTAATATTACGTAATCTTACTCCTAACTAGTAAAGATACTGTTTTAAAAAAATCAAAAAGATTCGTACGAAACAAACTTTAATTGTTATTTTTAAATATATATGGCAATTAAATCTTATAAATAACACAAATAATTATAGGGATATCAGTTTTGATTATACTTTTAATATTACAAAAGTAAATGAGAAAGGTATTTAATTCGTAATATTATTAATAATTAAATACAGGAGGATATATTGTAACTGTAAAGGAAAATAGAAAAGAACAAATTAAGCACTAATAAATTTGCTTTTGTAAATGGACTATAAAGTATAGACCCATGTGGTCAAATCTCTAACGTATGAAGGGCTTTTCTGGAAAACAAAATCAATCAACAAATCAGACTCTTCCTTGCTCTCAGTATTTTGCATAAACTTAACCCAACACCGAATACACCTCTCAATCCTCAGGAGAAACCTGTAAATCAAATACTATAAGATTTACGTTCTTCAGGGCACTGCTAGTTCAGAGCTCAAAAACCCTCCAAGCTCTTCTCTTCTCGAGCCGCTGTTGCTTCTTTTCTTGTTAGCTTTGGTTTGTAGGGACAGAACCGTGTTTGAGGGAGATATAAGATGGAGGAGGAAAAGGGTGGCTCAGTCTCAGCCACTCCGTCTCAGGTGTTGCATGAGGGAACAGTTGAAGGTGGAAAGATGAGCCTTTCCGTGGTTGAAGTTGGCGGAGATGGTGGAGGGGAATCAGGAATAGGATCATTATCATCATCATCAGTTGGCGGTATTAATAATAAGAAAAAAAGAGGGAGGCCAAGGAAGTACCACGAGAACACTCAAGATGATGACATCAAAAGAGTGTCTATGGTGTCACCTACTCCTGCTGGGGAGAAACGTGGCAGAGGAAGGCCTCGTGGTTCGGGTACACTGCAGCTTTTGGCTTCTCTCGGTGAGTTTTTACACACAGACACACACAAACAAGCAAATTAGAAAGGAAAGACTGTCAATGAAACTACTTTTTCTTATTTGAGGAGACTTAAATCAACTTATTAATTGCTATTAGATCTAAATATCTTCCTGTAATTGAAGTATCAGCTCCTTACAGTTTTGAAACATTTCTTTTCTTGAAGGTGGGGTTGCAGTGGATACAGCAGGAGGAAACTTCACTCCTCATGTCTTAACTGTACATACAGGGGAGGTACGTATGATATTTACGTAGTATCATTTTCTTTTTGCTTTCTTCTTGTAATCTTCCTTTTGCTTTATAGATTTGGTTGTGTTGCAGGACGTTTACCAAACGTTATGGTCGTTCTCGCAATGTGGTCCTCGAGCAGTTCTTATCCTTTCTGCTACTGGTGCAATCTCAACTGTTATTTTACAGCAATCTGGTGCTTCAGGTGGATTTTTAAAACACGAGGTGTGACACATTCTGGTTTGAACTTTCTTTATCTTCTTTGTTTTCCAAAATATTCTGGCCTTTTTTTTTCCTATCTAATCCTATGATCTGATCTTCTAATTGATATAATTGCGGATTCTTGTAATCCTATGATCAGCCAGTTGTTCTCTAGAGTTTAGACCTTATACAATCACCAGTTATCATTATAGCAATTAACAGGAAAAAAAAAAAAAACCTGACGGAGGCAGAATAGAATGCTTGTTAAAATGGAAAGAACATGATTTCTGGAAAGAAATGGTGGCCAAAAATGAAAGAGAAGCTCAAATGAAATTCTCTGGTTTCTGTTATCCGTTGTTTTTCTTCTGTGCGAAATTATTGAATTAGCCTTAATAGTGATGATGATGATTTTTACTGTTCTTGTTCTTCTTCTAGCAGGGGCGTTTTGAGATTATATCTCTGTCAGGATCTTTTACTTTTAAGGACTTGAATGGATCACCAAATCGCAAAAGTGGCATGTTAAGCGTTTTACTGGCTAACTCTGACGGTCGGATTTTTGGAGGCGTTGTTGCCGCCTGTTTAGTAGCTGCCGGTCCTATTCAGGTAAGTACTGCCATTTTTTTGTTGTTAAGAGTAACAATCAAGTAGCTTCAGACTTCCATGGGATGCAATGAATTTAACTCTTGCCATTTGACTCAGCTTGTTGTCGCTAGTTTTAAGCAGAACATCACTAAGGAACTGAAATTGAAGCAGTCAGCTCAGGCTTCTACAGGTAAACTCGTACAAGCCACAGCAAAATTTCCCACACGAATCGTCGGAGTATCGAGCATTGAGGAGAACTGCACCACACCGACGTCTGTACTTTCAGAACCAATGACAGGTGAAGCTGGTAATGCAGTTGCTATGAACCAAAACGCTAGTCCTGATTCTCAGAATGGGATTAGTAGCCTAAATGTGTTGCAGTCCTCGCAGCCCGTTTTGTGCCAAAGAATGTCTCCAGATTCCATGGTTTAGATGCGCCTGACATAAACTCGGATCAATCACTTACACAACTTCTTTAGTTCGCAATAATCAGCTCTTTCCAAAATGTCCCACTTCTCGTGATTTCTATGTAATTGAGATTTTTGTATGAGGTTTCATGTTTCTGTTAGAGCTTGATAATAGGAAATACAAGAATATAACGTTGTGAAGGAGTTGCAAATTTCTGACTTTCATTTCTCAAGAGTTAAATTCATCTTACTTTTTCCTGATAATTATAGTGGTGGGGATCCTCCACTCAATTTTATGGTTAAGAACAGGATCAATGGATCAAGAGATGCACTTCTGCAGCAATAGTGGGTGCACTAGTAATCGGACAATGGTGCAAGAGTTGATATGAAATCTGTCGAGGGGCTTTGCCTTTTTCATTATATATCTCAGGAATAGATGCCTGGATCCTTTGCCTTGTTTCTTTATCTTGCCCTATTAAATCTCAGTCATCTATTTGTATTAGTCTCACATAAATAGATGACTGAGATTCAATTGGACAAAGTAGGGGATAGAGGATCCGTCTCCCAAGAATAGATGTTGGTTAACAAGTTGATACAGTCTTTGCATAGATCCCAAACTCAAAATTGTAGGAATCTTACACAACTCAAATTATTACATGATTGGAAATCATAAAATTACCTTTGATTGGTTAAGCTTATACCAGTAAAGCTTTTATCAGTAGAGCTTTTTTTTAGATCTTTTCTAAGAAGAACTTTTCTAAGAAGTCAGTTGACTGTTTGACTGTGATTTAAAAAAGAGTTTTTTTGAAAGAGCTTCATACTGTAGACTGTTTGGCAACATAAAAATAAAAATTATTTTTAATTTTAACTATATTTTATTTTGTAATAAAAAATATTTATATATATAAATATTATTTAAAGTATATTAAACAATATGCAAAGCACAGTATATTAATTATTATATAATTTTAAACCAAACATAAATGAAAATATATCTAACCAAATTTTTTATATGGATTATAACATAAGTAAAACTAACATAAAAAATAAATATTAAAACATATAAAAAGTCAAATAATATTATATAAATCCTAAAATAAATATTCAAGTTGAATAAATAGTTAAACACATAATAAAACAACTGCGCAAGAAGTTAAAGAAGATAGGTTCGCAAGATAAGCGTGAAGACGAATTTGTGAGTATTGTAGGAATTATGTGTAAAACATAAGGGCAAAAGTGACTAAAAATAGGCTCATTAATTGATTTGAAAAATTTACCCAAAAAAGTCATTTGAGAAGCTTTTTTGAGAAACTCCAAATTTAAGCTTCTTAAAAAGTTATATTTTGACTGCCAAAAAAGCTATATCTATTAAATAAGTGTTTTTTATTTATAGCCAAACATCTATTTTTTAAAAAAAAGTTTTTATGGTGAAGAAAAGTACTTATTAATCTCCTAAAAATTCATCCAAATAGGCACTTAAACAAAAGATCTGAATTTGATAATTAAACCATAATTTAGCTCTATTCTCGGTATCAATTTTAACATAATTGAAGTCAATTTAAAGCTTAAAGATAGATTTAAGTGGATTCTAATTCAAATATTTAAATTCGAATAAATTCAATTTACAATTTATAAAATTTTAAGATAAGATTCGAAATCTAAAGGAATCAATTTAAAAGCCACTTTCTTGTATAAAGATGAGTGAAAGTGGTTATTTATAAATTTTTAATTTTATAATTGAAATGATAAATACTGTTACATTAGTTTTTTATCCTCACCCTACCCCCAACATCAAATAATCTTTAATTACTTAATATTTGTAACGTTAATTATTTTCAATTAGCAACTGACATAATTACTCGTTTTAATTTACGAATTAATAATAAATACATGTATAAGTAGAGTGTAAATAGCTAATTCTACATTGTTAATATATTTTAAAAAAAGTGATGGAGAAGTGCAATTTGTACCACAAAATTACATGATAATTTTTTATTTTATTATGATTTAAATTAATTAAAATTATATATATATATATTGTAAAATTATTTATTAATGTATAAACGTGATTTAGTCAATAAAAATTTAAGATAATTCATTTTTTAATTTTATAATACTGGTGAAAATGATTTAAAAGGGTAATTAAAAATATTAAAGTTATTTTATTGTCTCATTAACGCTTCTTCTCTTTTGTTAATATTATTAGGCTTGACTAATAAGTACCAAGGGGCTTGGTCCAGTTTGATCATACTTGGACTCAGTCCTTTTTTTATTTTCAAGTTTTAGGTTGGGCTTAGGTTAAGACTATTTGGCCTGGGGTGACCTAATTGGAAACTCAATGTTTTTTTAAATGATATCATTTTAATTTTTAAATAAAACAATTTTATTTTTTCAAATTTTAAATTAAAAAATAGATCAAACTAATTTCGATCAGATTTTGGAGTATCCAAAATTGATTAGGTTTGGGTTTGGGTTCGGATTTGGGCTATGTATTATTGGTCTGAATCTGAGTTAAAATTATCAAGCCAAATGAGGGCCAAATTCGAGTTTAAGTAGTGTCAATCCTACTTTGACCTATTGTCATCCTTAAATGTATGTTCGAGGTAAGTTAGGCACTTTATACAATAAACATCACAAATAAAATAATAATGACAACAAAATATTGGTTTGGCTCTTCCTTTTGTAAAGTTTTTACAATTGTATTGTACATTTTTGCAAATGAAATTACCTAGATGGATTAGAATAGAGTTAGAACAGTGCACAAAAAATGTGTGAATGAGATGAATTGGAATAAAGTTGGAACAGTAAAACTGGCACAGGTAATCACGTCAGACCCACATAAATGTGCGAATGAGATGGATTAAAGCAGGTTGAAACAGCAAAACTGGCACAAAAAATGTGTGGATGAAATGGATTAAAATAGAGTTAGAACAACAAAATTGACACAAATGATCACGTCCTACCTTTTTGTTGGCTAACTTGCCAATAACTCATTGTAATGATATATTAGTTTCTGCCTATATTTAAAAAAAGTTTTACATGCCTACTTTGAATCATTGAGTGCACTTAAAAGAACTAGAGACCTACTTTGAGCGACTAGCATCTTCACTCGTGGGCTTGACGGAATCACAGTATTAGAAAATTCAAGAACAAGGAAGTGAGGGCAACATAAGAGACAAAACGATGAACTTGTACACCATCATACCATGAGTCAATGATTTTAAGGAAATTCATTCAAGGAAGATGAAAATATACAAGGACAGAGCCGAATTTGGAGAGAGGCAATATCCATTAGTTAGAGAAATGAGAGAAAAGCAGCCAACAATTTACCACAAGTCAAGGAATCTGAGTTTTCTGGTAGAGATCGATAACAGAAAGATCATTACAAATTTTACATTCAGATTCCACTGTTACTCAAGTAGTAAATCAATACATAGTATTATCTATCGTAGGTAGAAAGAATAGTCAGAGATACAACAGTCTCATTATTCAAAATACAATCATACATTAGCGAATAAACGATAGTTTTTGGCATCAAGACTCATTTGTCTAACTGCTGCAACTGCTGCTATAATACCTAGAGCTGAGAAGGTCACGGCAATTATAAGATTGACCCAGAAAATAGAGCTTCTCTTGGATGGCTTGAAGGTCACGTTGTAAAA